>CM064572.1:27576096-27726484 GCA_032716605.1 Paralithodes platypus | reverse complement strand
CACAGGATACTTAACCTCAAGTACCACAGCCTTTAAAAGATCACATTGAACATATTCCCCTTGATGAAGAGACTAGTAATCCTTTAGAGATTATGACGCATTTTGAAAGCTTATTCTGGCTATCATTAGACGATTTCATACAATTTAGGAAGGATAAGGAAATTATAAGGGTAAAGACTATCTCAATTAACGCTCTGATTTTCATGTACCCTAATATAAAATTAATACAATCGCCTAATAATAGTCATACCACAGAAAATAAATGCATAATCGTATCTAGTCATGGTTAACAGAATACTCTATTTAAGGGGAGGTTTTTAGTGTGTTTCCTAGACTTCCATCAAGCTTGAAATTACACCCCCTTGACCCCCTTTCAAGATAATTTTGTACATTTTTCGGTAGAAAAATTTCCCGGCCGGTTCCTCTTAAATAACAGGCTCGCTATCGCTCGCCAGGAAAAAATAGACACCTAAATGGGACGAAAGGTCTTAAAAGTGACATAAATGGGGTGAAACTTCTTAAAATCGCCAAACTAATGGGGCGAACGTCTTAAAACTTCAAAAGCAATGGGGCTAAACATAAGGGAGAAAGGGGTAAAGAAAAAAATCCCTCAAGTGGAAATCTCCCCTTAACTCTTTTTCACGCTCACTCAGTTTACGTTTTTCTCTTGTGATTTTGCTACTTTCAGACTTCTGAGGGTTTTTTATGTGGTATCTCAAAAAAAAAACTTGGCTAGGAGAGGTCTTCCTTAACCTTAATATAATTACTGTAGCAAGCACAAAAGAAAGGATATACAGCGAACAACGAAATGAAGGGGTCAATGAAAACCGATCAACTGATATAAATAAATAACCAACACCCTGTAAACCCATACATTACCGGTGACGTGGTGATAAATAACCCAAACCCTGTAAACCCATACAGTACCGGTGACGTGGTGATAAATAACCCAAACCCTGTAAACCCATACAGTACCGGTGACGTGGTGATAAATAACCCAAACCCTGTAAACCCATACATTACCGGTGACGTGGTGATAAATAACCCAAACCCTGTAAACCCATACAGTACCGGTGACGTGGTGATAAATAACCCAAACCCTGTAAACCCATACAGTACCGGTGACGTGGTGATAAATAACCCAAACCCTGTAAACCCATACAGTACCGGTGACGTGGTGATAAATAACCCAAACCCTGTAAACCCATACAGTACCGGTGACGTGGTGATAAATAACCCAAACCCTGTAAACCCATACAGTACCGGTGACGTGGTGATAAATAACCCAAACCCTGTAAACCCATACAGTACCGGTGACGTGGTGATAAATAACCCAAACCCTGTAAACCCATACAGTACCGGTGACGTGGTGATAAATAACCCAAACCCTGTAAACCCATACAGTACCGGTGACGTGGTTTATAAATAACCCAAACCCTGTAAACCCATACAGTACCGGTGACGTGGTGATAAATAACCCAAACCCTGTAAACCCATACAGTACCGGTGACGTGGTGATAAATAACCCAAACCCTGTAAACCCATACAGTACCGGTGACGTGGTGATAAATAACCCAAACCCTGTAAACCCATACAGTACCGGTGACGTGGTGATAAATAACCCAAACCCTGTAAACCCATACAGTACCGGTGACGTGGTGATAAATAACCCAAACCCTGTAAACCCATACAGTACCGGTGACGTGGTGATAAAAAACCCAAACCCTGTAAACCCATACAGTACCGGTGACGTGGTGATAAATAACCCAAACCCTGTAAACCCATACAGTACCGGTGGCGTGGTGATAAATAACCCAAACCCTGTAAACCCATACAGTACCGGTGACGTGGTGATAAATAACCCAAACCCTGTAAACCCATACAGTACCGGTGACGTGGTGATAAATAACCCAAACCCTGTAAACCCATACAGTACCGGTGACGTGGTGATAAATAACCCAAACCCTGTAAACCCATACAGTACCGGTGACGTGGTGATAAATAACCCAAACCCTGTAAACCCATACAGTACCGGTGACGTGGTGATAAATAACCCAAACCCTGTAAACCCATACAGTACCGGTGACGTGGTGATAAATAACCCAAACCCTGTAAACCCATACAGTACCGGTGACGTGGTGATAAATAACCCAAACCCTGTAAACCCATACAGTACCGGTGGCGTGGTGATAAATAACCCAAACCCTGTAAACCCATACAGTACCGGTGACGTGGTGATAAATAACCCAAACCCTGTAAACCCATACAGTACCGGTGACGTGGTGATAAATAACCCAAACCCTGTAAACCCATACAGTACCGGTGACGTGGTGATAAATAACCCAAACCCTGCAAACCCATACAGTACCGGTGACGTGGTGATAAATAACCCAAACCCTGTAAACCCATACAGTACCGGTGACGTGGTGATAAATAACCCAAACCCTGTAAAACCCATACAGTACCGGTGACGTGGTGATAAATAACCCAAACCCTGTAAACCCATACAGTACCGGTGACGTGGTGATAAATAACCCAAACCCTGTAAACCCATACAGTACCGGTGACGTGGTGATAAATAACCCAAACCCTGTAAACCCATACAGTACCGGTGACGTGGTGATAAATAACCCAAACCCTGTAAACCCATACAGTACCGGTGACGTGGTGATAAATGGTAACTAAAACACTTGATTGAGATAGTCTGTAGCCTTTTATAGTCCTTCCTAAGCTGAATAAAGTCATCTAATAGTGTCCATAATATGATGAACAAGAGGTCGCTGGTATTGAATGGGTTAAGTATTATTAGAATCTGGGTGGGTGTGATATGCAGCTTCCATGTATTGATTGTGCGCGCTATTCTTGGTTTATGACCAGAAAAAACAATGGATTAACGAAGTATAGCCGAATACAATGTTAATATCAACCGCTCTTAATTTTACTTTGGCTATCAGTAAGCAATTTTAATACAATAAGTTTAGAAATGGTCTTTTGGAGTAAAATTGTTAACTAAGTTAGTTGGTTCTTCTTATAACCAGAAGTCCTTCCTAAGTTGAATAGAATCAAATAATGACAGCCAGAAAAATGATATAAATACGGCATTATATTGAAAGGGTTAATTAAACGTATAGACATTTGATTAATTTTAACTTTAAAAAAAAAACAAAAAAAAACAAGCGCTTGAAATTAATAAAATTAATTTCCTGTCTGTTCAAGACGTCTAGGCATCAAAAGGTTAAACGCTGTGCTGTTTATATTAAACACTCAAAGTATTAATATAAACGCTGTGCTGTTTATATTAAACACTCAAAGTATTAATATAAACGCTGTGCTGTTTATATTAAACACTCAAAGTATTAATATAAACGCTGTGCTGTTTATATTAAACACTCAAAGTATTAATATAAACGCTGTGCTGTTTATATTAAACACTCAAAGTATTAATATAAACGCTGTGCTGTTTATATTAAACACTCAAAGTATTAATCCATTGAGGATTATCACGCATTTTGACAGTTTATTCTGGCTATCATTGGACGATTTTATTCAGAGTAAGAAGGGTATATGTAAGTCAAAGGGTTAATTGAAACAGTCTTTACTCTTTTCATTCTCATAGATCCTTCTAACGCTGTATACAATCGTCTAATGATAGCCAGAATAAACTGTCAAATCGCAACATAATCCTCAAAGGATTAAACAGTTCCCTTTAAACAATCCTCTCAGTGTATTAGTCTTCATTGATCACAAGAGCAAATTCGTTAAAATTAAAATAAGGTAATATAATTAACAGACCCGCTAAGATTCTAAGATTAAAAACTTACTTCTCTTGCGTTCTGCGTCGTCCTAACCTCAAACATATTCAATGAACATATCGTCTTGAATCCATTGTTGAAATACTGTAGGTGTTTTATTAGGAGAGAGAGAGAGAGAGAGAGAGAGAGAGAGAGAGAGAGAGAGAGAGAGAGAGAGAGAGAGAGAGAGAGAGAGACAGAGAGATAACAAAGTGGTCGATCTTGAACACACTAGTCCAACTACATAACGTTCATATTCAGGTAAGTACCCATTCGAATATCTTAATGGTGTTATTAAGGCTTATAGGAGGATCAGAGCAATATCACATTTTAGCGTTATGAGGCAGGTTTATGTAGGCCGCTTCCGTTCCTAACCTGAGTTATGTCCACCAGGTTAATTATTGCCGGTGGAAATAGTAGTGTATAGGCCTCGCAGGTAGGCTGTGTGGCAGGCATCGTGATATAATATGGTTACCCGTCCAGTGTCGTAAACATGTCCAGGCGCTTCCTCATATCTCTCCCTCTCCCTCTCCCTCTCCCTCTCCCTCTCCCTCTCCCTCTCCCTCTCTCTCTCTACTCAGAAATCCTACATATACCATGCAAATAATAACTGGTTTATACAAACTGCTTAATAATATTATTTTTCTAATAAACAAAACACTATTAGAACAGTATAGCGAAACAAGGAAAGTAAACATAAATTAAAGACATTGTAGATCTATTACTAAAAGATCCCGCACTATACAAAAATAGATGACCCAGTAATTCCACAAAAGGAGACAACTAAGTTATTTAATTAATATTTGCAAAATATTATGAAGGGGCCGAAGTCATTCATCGTTTGTCAAATTTAGGTCCTACTGTATAATGTTTCAAAACTCTTCGATTGTTAATAATTTCAGTATTCGGATTTAAAAAATAAATAAATAAATAATAGAGCAGAATTTCGGGCTGGGGTAGGGCTGGGATTAATTAACACTCCACGAGCGACTAGGTCGGTAACTTCTACTACCTGCCAAGCGTCTCTTCTGTGGATTTGACCTCCCAATCTACCAAGATTGGAAGCCAAAGTGTCACATTTTTCCTTTGCCCCTCAACTTTCTCTTCATAATTGCTGAGGGGCACAGGGCCCGGGGTGGGTCTTTGATTACCCGAGCATTTCCGCACCCTCCTCAGCTCCCTGTGGCTTCGGTCACCCAGACTATATTGTGGTCGGCAGGGAGGGTTCTGTGGGGGTGCTCGGTTATGGCCTTGGCCTTGCTCGGGGCCTTGGGGCTGTTCGGCCAGGCAGCTTGGGGAACAACAACAACAACAACAACAACCTGCCAAGCGGGTGGTTTTACCCTAAACGAGCTTATTTCCGTGCTCTTTTTCATGCATAAACAAGAGCCAGAGCGTAATACAAGTATGCATCCGTGAAAGGGCGACGCACACATCAAAATCTACAGGATAGGCAAAAGGTCGAAATAGATAGAGAAATTGTGGAAATTGAACAAAGGCTAAGAATATCATATGAACTACAACATATGGAAGAGGAGAGGAAAGCTATTGCAGGTATATAGGAAAATTCCAAATACTTCTTTTCATACGCCAAACAAAAGGCTAAAACAACATCAAACATCGGCCCACTGAGCAAAGGGGACGGCTCTTTCACCGGGGACAAAAAGGAAATGAGCGAACTCTTAAGCAGGCAGTATGAAATGGCATTCAGTGAGCCTGATGAAACAAAAGTCATCAGAGACCAAAATATATTTTTCATGGAAACCTCCCCCACGGAAACCCCTCAGATGTTGGATATTGATTTCGGTCCAAAAGACATAGAAGAGGCCATTTCCAACATGCCATCCCACTCGGCACCAGGCCCGGACTCATGGAATACGATCCTAATGAAAAATGTAAGGAAAACCTCTCAAAACCCCTGGCTATAATGTGGAGAAGGAGTCTAGACACTGGTGACATACCAGATAGCTTGAAAAATGCAATAATTGCCCCACTGCATAAAGGAGGGAGTAAAGCACTACCAAAAAACTACCGCCCGGTAGCTCTAACCTCTCACATCATTAAAGTTTTCGAGCGAGTCCTGCGAAGCAAAATTTCAACATTCATGGAGGCAAATGAACTACACAACACCGGTCAACATGGGTTTAGAGCGGGAAGATCATGTCTCTCACAACTTTTGGAACTCTATGACAAAATTCTTAAAGCGCTAGAAGAAAAGAAAAACGTGGATGTCATTTACACCGATTTTGCTAAGGCATTTGATAAATGTGACCATGGTATAATAGCCCACAAACTGAAAGCAAAAGGTATAACTGGGAAAATCGGACGGTGGATATACAATTTCCTCGTAAACCGAAAACAATCGGTAGCAGTAAACCAAGTCACTTCTGAGCCTTCGGATGTCAAAAGCTCAGTGCCCCAAGGAACAGTGCTAGCGCCCCTTCTGTTCCTCATACTAATTTGCGACATAGATACCAACACCAGACACAGTACGGTGTCGTCTTTTGCTGAAGACACAAAATTAAGTAAGATAGTAAACACACAAGAGGACACGGGCCGACTGCAGGAAGACATGAATGTAGTGTTCCAGTGGACCAGGGAAAACAACATGCAATTCAATGAGGAAAAATTCCAATTAATATGGTACGGAGATAATAATGGTGTTAAAGAAATTACAAATTACTTAACAGAATCTAACCACATAATAGAACGGAAAGACAGTGTGAAAGACCTTGGGGTATTAATGTCTGAAAATATGGGTTTCAAAGTACATAACCAGGTCAAAGTGGCGGCTGCGAAACGTCTAACGGGTTGGATTCTGCGTACTTTTAAAACACGCGGTGAATTGCCTATGATAACGCTCTTCAAATCTCTAGTGCTACCGCGGCTTGAATACTGTAGCGTATTAACATCCCCATACAAAGCAGGTGAAATAAATGACGTAGAGAGTGTACAAAGAAATTTCACTTCGCATATAAGTTCGATAAAACATCTACACTATTGGGAGCGTTTAAGAGCACTGAATCTGTACTCACTGGAACGTAGAAGAGAACGTTACCTAATAATATACACATGGAAAATCGCAGAGGGTTTAGTACCAAACCTACATACTCCGATAGTCATGAAATTCAGTGATAGGAGAGGCTGGGAATGCGAAATCCCCCGGATGAATAACAGGGGTGCTATGGGCTCTCTGCGAGAGGGCTGGTTATCACACAGAGGCCCACGTCTCTTCAACAAACTCCCACGGCGAGTAAGAGACATGAGGGACATCTCGTTAGACAACTTCAAGAGAGCCCTAGATGTCGAACTGCAAAAAGTGCCAGACGAGCCCATCCTCGCAAGGGAGCGAGCTGTCGCTTCAAACAGTCTACTGCACCAAATCACCACCCATAACGAGGGGCGTCGCGCTCCTTGGTGCCGCTAGAGGAGCGGCGAACACATCCAAAGGTATCCAAAGGTAATTGAGCTTTCCAATGACACCAGAACCATCCTTCTACGACTACTGGTTCTCTTGCAACGATCGTGCAACACGAAGGAAAAATCGCTAAAATACGGTAATTTCCTTACACTCCCTGTCTAGCGAGGTAGTGAGTGTGGATGTGTGTGGAGGTGGGCCCAGTGCTGGCGCGGGAGCCATGCCGAACGGTCAGAGTAAACCTACGCTCCTCTCACCGCTCGAACTCTCTCTCAGAGACAATTATGTGCTCAAAATTGCTACCGACTTAAGGCGGTCCCCGCCACATTGTCCTTTATTCTCTAGACCGCCTTAAGTTGGGCCCCGCCAATAAGGGGTTAAGCATAACATTACTTTTGAATTATATTATCGTGGTCTTCCCCTAGGCCTCCTCCACTCTTGGTTGTCCTCTGCAGAGACCACTTTGCGAGCAGGGTCAGCATCAAGGAGGCGAACCACATGCCCATATAACCGAAGTTGGCCTTCACGGACCATGCAACTAATATATCTTGTATAAGTTTCACGGAATAGTCGGAATAGTCGCTGGTGTGAGATGTAATCATCCCAGCGATAGTCCATGATCCTGGGAAGACATTTAGTACCAAAGGCTCGAGTTGATGTATCTCTTCAACTCACTTTTAAGTGTCCATGTCTCATATCCAAATAAAAAGACAGGGGGCACCAGTGTCATGAAGATCCGCAGCTTCGTCCTTCTGCACAGGTATTGTCAACCCCATATAATTTTGTTGAGTGAATATGATTGGCAAAATGGTAAATATATTAACCAATTACTTTGTAGTAAATGAACGTTCACAAAGAACAAATACAATATAAACCTATAACAAGATACTTGACATATACTGTATATATTGATAGGAGGAGAATATTTTAATGCCAGTATATCGCCTATCATAGCACCTTATTATTTACAAATTATTATGGTAATACCTAACAACGTGATGTGTGAAAGTTATAACAAATCAGTCGTTGTTTTTCCTTTTGGTAAAAGTTTTCCTATGTGGGTTCTCAATTTTCCGTTTAAACTTGTTTTGCTCTCTCTCTCTCTCTCTCTCTCTCTCTCTCTCTCTCTCTCTCTCTCTCTCTCTCTCTCTCTCTCTCTCTCCAGCTGATGGTCAATCGAGCCTTAGCAACTGATTTTTCAATATTAAATTAAAATATGCAATATTCTGTCTCTGCATCATAAACATTCCAGGTGTTTACGATTTTAAGCATATTTTGCTAGCAAATAATCACAAAAGTTAGTATAAATGATAAGGATAACGCAATTTACCGTCAGCGGAAAGTAAATGGACTGTAATCACCTACGCTCTCAACAATTAAGCCCATACCCCATACACGTAACACCCCCACCCACCCCTACCCCGAAACTGACCTCCCTGATAACTCAATCCCACACACACACCCCACACAACGACATTAACACTATAGCTCCTTGACTAACACCCCCTTTAACATTCCGGTGTGTGTGTGCGTGTGTGTGTGTGTGGGGGGGGGGGGGAGTAATTGGCTCCAGGTGTATGAGAGCAGTAAACCCCCAGATGCTTTGGGAGGAAGGGGTAATGGGGGACAATAATAGTACATAACAGAAAACTGAGAAGTGACATCACAATGATATAAACAGCTGATGTAGATAGAAAGATAAGTAGGAAAATGTATAATTTGTTCATATATTATTACATAGATATACAAAAACTAAATATTTAGACATCCCGGGAGGATCACATGCTTTCATTAATTTTATTGGGAGGTGTTTCGTGATGGGAGTAAAATGGATTAATTAGATGATTTAGGTAAATGGGTATTAAAAATCTGCATTTGATAACCCAGGTTCGAATCCCGGTGGATCACATAATTATATGCTTTCATTAATTTCATTGGAGGTGTTTGGTGTTGTGGTGAAATTAATAAACTAATGATTATAAGGAAGATTTGAAACAAATATTATCTTTTATAATTTATCATATCATTAAATGTATTATATACACAGTACGTATACAGTAAATATATATATATATATATATATATATATATATATATATATATATATATATATATATATATATATAAGAGAGAGAGAGAGCTACCATTCGGCAGCTGAGAAGGAAAGCATGAATAGGTTACTACTTTGCCAGAATGGGCACTTACAGAAGCCAAATGAGGTGAAACGGATGGGAAGGACGGCCACTAGGAGCAATGGGAATGGAAAGGGGGCAATAATGAGAGTACCCGGTAATGGAAGAGTCATATTGGTAGAAACCAGTAGGAGAAAGGGAGAATGAGCGAGGGGAAGATAAAGGGAGAGTATAGGGGCAAGGAGAATATAATGGGGCAATTAAGAGAGCCCGGAATTTGAATGGAACTATTGGTAGATCTTTATAAAGGTATGTGAAATGTGTATGAAAAGTGAGAATGTAAGAGACAAGTAGAGCATGATGGAGGGAATAGGAGCAACGAAAATGAAAAGAGGGCAATATATAATAACCTGTAATGGAAAGGGAGGTATTGCTAGAAATGAGCATAGGAAGTGGAGATTCTAGATTAAAGGTGCACAGAAAACGAGCGAGAAATAGAGGTAAATAAGTATGATACATGTTTATGGAAAAGTGAAAACAAAACAAAAGATGCAAAAACAAAACACGAATAGGAACAATGGGAATGAAAAAGGAGCACTTAGGAGAAATCGGCAACCCAGACCAGATGGCTGGAGTAAAGTAGGAAAGAAGAGCAATTGGACAGAGGAAGAACAAGTGGAGAAGTGAGAAATACAGTAGAAGACTGAAAGTTCTCGGGCTCAACCAAGATGCTTCATTGGCAACCCATCTAGATAAGTAAACCATATACAAATCGTTACTGCTTACCTAAAAGCAGGTTGGTGGATGGACTAGCAACCCACCACTGTTGAATAATAGTGCTAAACAGATACATAGAGCCTCTGAGCCGAACGGACCCTAAGTTGAGTGGTCAATCCTGTAAATCTTTGAATAAACTGGCACGGGTTGTCTTTTTCATGGGGGGACAGGTCTGCTTGGCGGCATTTTGTATATGGCCACCCTCATAAAGGGGAGTAAGTAATTGATAGCTAGACATAGCAGTTTCATATTTTGTTCATTAAGTATTGAGAAAACAGCTGCTTAGATGTGCAATTTACCTTCAGCTTGTAAAAATAGACTATCGTGTGGAGGTAGATGGCGTAAGAGACCTAAATTATGATGACAACTTACGTTTTGAATCTACCAAGACACAATTGCCAAAATAAAAATGTCGGAAAAAGCCCTTTTATGACAACGACTTAAGCATTGAAAAAGAACTAATGGATGAATTATATAAGTTAATTTTAATGCCTGAATATTCAACAACCGTGTCTCCAAAATAAATACGAAGTATATCTCACAAATGCACTTGAGTTGCATGAATAGATGTTTTTACCCTCACTCAGGATCGAACCATTGCGAGTCAGGACGAGAGTCCATGCTTAAACTTATCCCACCTAAATATAAAATATATTCATGTAACAACGAGTAATTGTGAGATATAATAATATATACTTCATACTAATATAACCCTTGTGTTTGCCTGGAGGAGAATGATATTATATCAATTCGACCCGAGTTGTGTGGGAATAGTTGTAAAGTTTCTTTGAATGTGTACTCTGGGAAATGGGTCCTACTACTTGGTATGAAATGGAATATTTCCCTCCAAAGTTGGATGCATCTCTTAAAAACAAATGGGATATAGTTCAATTACTTTAATTTTTTGCATCTTTAAAGTACCTGAATCTATTCTTAATTTAAAATGTCTTGTGTATAATTCTTCCCATAATATTCTTTTATATCACCAGTATAGTTTCCAAAGAACTTGACAACTGATGCAGCCCATGACAGGGTCACTTGGAATGCCGCCATATGGGACGTATAACCACACTCTGAGGACGAAACGGTTTTTAAGCTTGCATCTATGTACTATGTATGTGTAGAACACCAGTATGGTTTCCTTAAGGGCCGCTCTACTGGTGATTTCCTGTCTTACCTTACTAACTCTTGTTGGTCATCCTCCTTTTGGGACTCCAGTGAGACATTTTCTATTGCACTATACTCAAAAGCATTCGATAGAGTATGGTACAAATCACGTATTTCCAAAATACCCTCCCTTACCTTCAGTTTTATTTCTAATATTCATTAATGCTCTTCTGAAGTGTACCTCTAGTTCTCTCCTTCCTATGCTGATGACACTACCATACAGTATTCAAATATTGTTCTGTAATGTCTCACCATGGCATCACTCCAAAACTCCAATGATGAGGCCATAGCAAGCCTATCTTCAGATCTATCAACTATTTACAGTTCGAGCATAAACATTCTTGTCATTTCAATGCTTCCAAAACCCAACTTCTCTATCTATCTACCGGCCACAATCTTCCACACGACTATCCCTTACTTTTCAACAACATACAAATCAACCTCCCGAGGCTGCCAACCGCGGACGGCTGCCGACCCTCCATGGCCGAAGACAAAATCAACGACCAGTGGAGGAAAACCGGATGCCGGCCGCGGGGAGCAGTTTCGGGAGCCAAACCGTCACAACCATCCCCTGCCCCCTCCCTGGGGGCACGGGTCCTTGGTGCGGCTTCGGTCGCGCCGGAAATTTCCACACCTCTCACACCACACACACACATCACACAGTTTTTCCTACACCGAGAAATGACTCTCCGGCTGTCATTTCTCGAAGACTTCTTCTAGCCGGAGACATTGAGAGCAACCCCGGACCCACGTACACATACATATGTCCAACTTGCTCAAAACCCATCACTTCGAGTCGCCATACTAAGGGTTCAGTTCTCTGCAATTCATGCGGGAACTGGACCCACTTCACCTGCAGAACACTTGCCTCCAAGAAACACTACACAAACACCTGGACCTGTTCCTCATGCCCCTCTCTCTCCCAGTCAAATCCCTCACCTAAAACCCGTCCACCTCTCCTCCCCAACCAACCTAACCTTCCCATATCATCCACTCCCCCCCCCCCCCCCCTAAGACCCGTCCACCTCTCCTCCCTAACCCACCTAATCTTCCCATACCATCCACATCCTCAACTCAACACGCCACACCCCATCATAATCCATTCCAACCCCCATCTCCTGCTCCCCACCATCAGACAAGACCGGGCTGTCAGCGGGGGCGGTGGACTCATCACCCTGGTACACAAAGAAATATCATACATAGTAACCAGTGTACAAACCAAATCCCTCCTCCCCCCAAATGATAACACAACAGAAATACAGTCAATTAAAATACGCACTGGCAACAACTCCAACAAAACCATCATAAACACATACATCCCTCCCCAAACTATCCCCTACAGTACCAAATGAATACAGACCACACTTACAACACATCACAAACACCTCACACACCCCACACATCATCCTGGGTGGTGACTTCAACGCCAAGACGTCGGCCTGGTTTGTCGACAACCCCGACACAGACAGAGGGCTGGTACTACAAAACCAAACCGATAACCTCATCATCCTTAACGACATCCATCAACATACCCATATTCCTCACCAAGCCCTCTATAACCCATCATCTCCAGACATCACCTTTTGCTCCCCAGAACTCGCCCCCACAACATCCTGGAGGGTGGTCAGAACCTTAGGCTCTGACCACCTCCCGATCATTATCACCACCAAAACCAGACTCACCCCAGCTAGCCACAAACACACATACACCAATTATAAAAGAGCTAACTGGGAAGCATTCACAAATGAGACAGAACAAGACTTCACAACTCTAAATAGTACACCCATCACTAACATCAACAATGCTGTACACATACTCAATAAAACTATCCAAAACGCTGACAAGAAACACATTCCAAGAGGTAACAGAAAAAGACACAACCCCAACTTCACACCAGAAATTCAAAACCTCATCAGACAACGCGACATACTGAAACACTCCCCAGCACCCCACACCCAAGACATCACACAACAAATTCAAGCACTCAACACCCAAACTAACAACAAAATACAAGAACAACAAAAACTAAATTGGAATTACTTCCTACAAACACTTGATCACAAAACAAACCCCAAAAAACTCTACAAAACACTAAACAGCATCACACTTTCCAACAGCAACACAACACAATCACATGCTGCAATCACAACAACAGACTCTACTCCTTCATGTAAACAACAAGCAAACACTCTCATCAATCACTTCTCACATGTCAGCCACCTAAAACCTCACAAAGACGACCAACGTGTCATCCGACGTAAGAGACAATTCCCCACAGACCCTGACTATACACCCTTCACCAATCACCAGACAAAGCATATCATCAATAATCTCAAGCACTCACCCGCCTGTGGCCTAGACAACATAAGCAACATACACCTCAGACACCTGGGACCACAAGGCATACAAGCACTCACTAACATATCAAACTACAGCTATTCACACAACACAATACCAGACATTTGGAAGCATGGTATCATCATCACATTCCCCAAACCCAACAAAGACCCCACGCTACCCTCCTCGCACCGCCCCATCACACTCCTTTGCTCCCCCTCCAAAGTCATGGAACGCCTAGTATTACAACTAATTACACCTGACCTACCTACCCCTAGCTCCAACACAACATGGCTTTAGGCCACTGCACTCCACAAACACGCTTCTCACAGACCTTACACAAAGAGCTTTCGACGGCATCAACTCAGCTAGACCACCACACAGATCACTATTAGCCACACTCAACATTAGTAAAGCCTTCGATGCCATCCCCCGCCACAACCTAACAAACAAAATCTACAACACAAACATGCACAACAACACAAAAAGGTGGCTGGCCAACTTCCTAGCAGGCAGATGTGCACACGTATCTTTTGCCGGTCAGTCATCTAAAATCAGAAACTTTCCAAACGGAGTCCCACAAGGATCCGTCCTATCGCCCGCACTCTTCAATCTGTACATGCACGATATAACTACACCCAATACGCCCCAAATAAACTTAGCCTCCTATGCAGATGACATAACACTCACATGCACACACCATGACCCAAAAAGAGCAACAGATCTCCTTCAATCCTATCTCAACACACTACATGGTTGGTGCTCTACAAACAGACTTAATCTAGCCCCAGCCAAATCCACCGCAACCCTGCTCACAAGTTGGAGAGGAGAACATGAATATATCCCTCAACTCACCATAAACAACGCACCCCTAACACATACACACACACCCAAAATCCTAGGAGTAACACATGATACTCATATGACATTCAAACAGCACACCACAAACATTAAAAAGAAACTGACACCCAGACTTAACGCCCTCAGGTCACTTGCTCACACAAAATTTGGACACAACAAAGAAACTACCACCACAGTATATAAATAATACATAAGATCAGTGATGGAATACGCAAGCCCAGCCTGGGCTTCTAACCTAGCTGAAACACATCATAAGACCTTACAGACTATTCAAAACAAAGCCCTGAAGATCATTACAGGCTGCACAGCTACTGCACCCACAGATCACCTACATCAAGAAACCAAAATCCTCAAAGTCAAAGACCATCTGGACATGAGAGGCACTCAATTCCTGGCAGCAGCATCCACGAATCAAGACCACCCACTAAACTACATGGCAACAAACCCACAGACACCAAGAAATATCAAAACAACACCCAGCACACGGTATCACACACAATTATTGTCCTCTCTCCCTCCCTGCCCACCCCGAACCAACTTCCAGAAGCACATCCATACTCATATCTCTCACCGATCCATCCACTCACTCACAGACAACACGCAGCTGCATGCATGGCCTCCCGAAATCCATCCTTCTGAATCCTCCCTTCCTCGCGAGGACAGAGTCCACCTGGCCAGGCTGATATGCGGACACCATCCAGCTCTCCTGAGCTATCAGAAGAGACTGGATGACTCCGTTGTCGACGCCTGCCCGGGATGTAACACAGCACCCCATACCATTAAACACATCATAGAAGACTGCATTCACACAACCACTTACGCCAACAACACAATCTACACTCAATGAGAGCTCTGTGGGAAAGCCCGATCGTGGCCATGGCCTTTCTCAGGGACTCGGGGCTGTTCGGCCAGGCAGCTTAGGGAACAACAACAACAACCCTTCGTCTTTCTCTCAATATTCTTGGCGTTTCCTATTCTCTGATCTTTCTTGGAAAGACCATTTATTATAAAAAAAAAGCTTCCCAGAAATTAAGTGTGCTCGACCCTCTCTGTAAGATATTTACCCCGTACAGCTTCTTGCTCTGTACAGGGGCATAGTGCATCCTTGTACTGTTCGCATGTGTAGAGAGGTTCCACCCATACCGTGCTTCTTGAAAGGGTACAGTCAAACGCTTTTCATCTCATCAATTCTCCTCCTCCTACTAATGCCCTACAATGTCTCTTTACACACCATAATGTTGCATCAATCTCACTCTTCTACTACTATTACAATAATCAATGTTCTTCAGATCTCTCCGTGTATTACCCCTCTCTTGTGGAGCTCTCTCCCTTAACCTATCTTTCCCTCATCCTACGACTTAAACTGCTTCAAGCTCTGTGTGTCCAGATATATCGACTATAACGTACCTTGAATTTGGCTCCCTATCACATTTTCAGCTTTTTGGGGGGGACACTTGTTACAGACAGCATTGCCTTTTGTCTCTTTCATACACATAGAAAACAAATGTGAAGAATAAATAGGAAAAAGGAGTAAACAGTAGCAATTCATAAGAAGAATGAGAAAATGTGTGAACAAAAATAACATAGAAACAATAAGAAGCGCAACAAGTATATTATATTTAAGATGAAGAGTAGAAGGAGAGGGGAAATTATGGAAAACAAATAGAGGGAAGAGAAATGAGGGAAAATAAAGAGGTGGGAAAGGGTACACTGTGAACAGTTGGACACAATTGTAATAAACACGGTACACATGAACAGCTTTCCCCGGTTTATTTAATCATATTAGAGCACAGCTATAAACGATTAGAACACTGTTTACGTGTATCATTACTTGCTACAATTAAGAGTTCATTATTACAGAGTAGGCAATACAATGACACAAGGGTATTTCCTGATACAAAAAGTTAATTTGAGTAATTGGGAGAGCTAAATACAACCACATACACATATTCAGAAATATCTTAATTCTTCACAAACATATTTTAAAACATTTTCTATATACAGTGCACAGGTGTGATTCTACATAATATACCTAGAAAAGGGAGACAAAAAGAGAGGCAGAAATAGAACGAGGGAACAAAATGGTCTGATAAACACCAAATAAGTCCAAATTAGGGAGAGTGGCGGCGGGGATAAAGAGAGTAAAAAGAGAGCAGTTAGAGAGAACATGGTCAAGGAAGGGGGGACAGGGGGGTAAATTACGGTAGATGGGGGATATGGCCTGTAATGTACCTGTAATTAAGTCCCAAAATAGTGAAGAGGCTCCCCATTAACACCATATTGGGAATTTAAAGGGAGAGAGAGGGAGGGAAAAAGGGGTGATTGGGTCTCTCTCTCTCGCTCTCTCTCTCTCTATATATATATATATATATATATATATATATATATAGGGTGTCCCAGGAGGAAAGGGCTAAACTTTGGGAAATGGTAGAACAAGATATTCTAAGCTTAAAATGTTCAATAACAAAAAGTCCAAATCTCAACCGTTATAAAGATATTGAAGGTTTAAGTTAGTGTCCTCCCCCGCATCACTGTAATGGACTCTCTCATGTCAAATAATGTTTAACTGGTCCAAAGTGAGCTAATATGTCTATAATCATTTTGCAACTTACAGAATTATAGTATCTTTATAATAACATGGTAAAATTAGTGCAGAAAGATGGAGGTGTGGTAGGCACTAGGACAGCTAGGCCAGGCTTATAGGGAAATACTGAAGAAAATACCATTTTCAACATGCAATATCTCGATACCGGTCGAGATTTGGTATATATTTTATAGAAGATTTTAGGCTTAGAATACTTTGTTCTATCATTTCCCAAAGTTATGCCCTTTCCTCCTGGGACACCCTGTAATATATATTTATATATATATATATATATATATATATATATATATATATATATATATATAATAATGAAATTAAAAAGAAATTAGGCATGCTAGATGTCACACAGGAAAAAATTACCAAGGGAGATAGATGGTCAATAGTAATTCCATTGATAATTTAAGAAGAGCCTGGAAGATCATCAGATTAATATGAATGAATTAGTAGGTATTTAAGCGTAAATAGGCTGGTTATTATTACTGCTATGCCGTCCGGCTCGCTCAGTTGATAGCGTGCCTGCTTCCCATCTTGCAGGTCTCGCGTTCAATCCCCGCTCAGATTGAAAAGTTTTTCTGAGATATAGCTGGCGGTTACCATCTTCCCATGAGCAAGGGAGATGGGTAATGGTCTCTGGTTGATGAAAGAAGTGTCAAGCGCTTGAGAAACCTCGAAGGAGGAGATACGGGCGCTATATAAGTAATCAGACGATTATCATTATGCTGAACCTGGAAAGCACAGGTGCAGAAAATATCAATTATCCAGGAGTCTACCCCACCACCCACAGGCTCTATGAAAACAAACCCAACAGCCCGTCTTCTTTCACCTTGGCCCCGCCCCGAATGAAACCGGAAACATGAGCAATGGGCAAATCCTCGAGACGGGCCAACTCTGCTGCTGTCTTTGATATCCCCGTTCCTGAATACTCCAGGATGAGACCAGTCTAAACGCCAGCCATCCAGGGAGAGGCAGCGGGAACTTCTTACCCGGAACGAAAGACGCCGCAGGCATAGAACAAATATTAATGACCTCTTCGGCAGCGAGACTAAAGATAGCTCCCTCTCTGCCTATTCCGTGAGGTTAAAGTTTAATATTCTTGACCACTGACATGAGAACCTCAGTCCCTGGTTGTGAAGTGCCCTAACCCCCATCTTCAGTAGCTCATTTGGGTTAAGCTTGAGTAACTCAGCAATGGTTTGAGCAGATCTGCTAACTTCTAGTAGGAGTAAATCTACCTCTCACCACTACAACTCTACGAACCAGCCTAGAGATGGAACAAAAAATAACAATCGATCTATCTGACACACAACGTCGGCCCGATCACTTCTCGGCAGACGTATTAGATACAATTATCTCTGGCTTCAGAGTCCCGTAACCCACTCACTGCTGCCGACGTACGTATACTTTTTATATGAGAAGTGCTATACTGCAGACGACATACATATATGTTTTGGTAGTACCAGCTGAGTTGGTTGCATCAACATGCCTCCCATGTGCCCGACTCTTCCAGGAGGTTCTAAGCTTGCCACCAATACTCATATCATTGTACTTAGTGCATTGGTTGAGGAAGGGTGAGTGTACAAATTAGATGCGTTTTAAAAGCCAAAAATTAAAAAAAATAGAGTCACTTCACCATGTAATTTTGACAGCTATGTACCAGGTACGAATATGAGGTTCACTTCATCAACTCATACTGTCTTGTATATACAAAACATGAAAATATCACAGTAATCATCATCGAGTTATCGCAAATGGAAATGAACGAAAAATCATATATTTTCGCTTGCATGTGTAATGTTGGTGGTCGGCTATTCAGTGACAAAACCAGGAAAGTATTGATTGATTTTCCTCGGTAGTGTGAGGAGGTAGGGAGGGTATGGTGACTATTATAGGGAGAGTTCGATCCAATATTTTCATTGGAGCTCGTTTCAATACATTCAGGGTAACGGATATGAACCTAGGGCGATGTTTATTAAGCGAAATTTATTGGGAAAATAGCTGCTAGGGCATATTCTAACCTATAGAATTCGCTGTACTGAAAGGGTTAATAGGTCATAGGAAGAAGATTAATTATGAACAAAACACACCTTATCCTTAAATCTTTGCCATCATAGAATTAACCCTCGACTCCATTCTTGCAGTATGAGTTAAGTTAATTATATTAATTTATTGTCTCCTACAACACCCGCTCGACACACAGTAACTCACACACTATCTAGTATGCTCTAGCTACCACGCCCGCATTGATATTTAACTTAACAATTGTCTCATTTTCTTACTTGGGGTAATATTTTGTAAATACTAAATTTTATTCTTAGTCATTATCCAAATATTGTATAAATAAATAAATAAATAAATAAATAAATATATATATATATATATATATATAATATATATATATATATATATATATATATATATATATATATATATATATATATAAGGGTGTATTGAAACAACTGTTACAGACTATGACGAACACATTGTAAATTGGAAAATAAACATATATTGTTGCATCACATTTTTTCCATAAATGTGTTATTTTAGAGATAAATGCCTTTTTAGAAATGTAGCAAAACAGGGTTACAAGTAAAGCATTAATTATTAATACATGATAAACTTATTTATTATCGACTTAGCTAAAGGGAAAGCATGGGTTTACTTATTCACACATTAGTAATTACGAAATATAAGTATCTTAGAATGTGGTGATGATATTATGTGGTTAGCAGAATAATACTAATTATTAGCAACATATTAGCGTAAACAAAATATGTTACATTTGTAACTCTGGTCATGGGGCATACTGCTGATGCCCAAGTCTGGGTCGGTTATCCGAACGCAGCAGAAGGTAATTCAATCGTTTATGAAGCATAGTTCTATTGGGGGCTGATCATTCTCGCGCAATTGTTACGTATTTAATGAAGATAGTATACAGTACTGCATGTACAGTTATGTTCAGGAATGAAGAGTCATCGAGCAATACGAAAAGTTATAAGAGCCAAATGTTACATACCGTACAATTGTGACCACGCATACCTGACCAAACACTCATGTAATAAAAGAGTGAGGTTAAAGAAAATTAATGACCTACACAGACATACATACACACCCATAAACCTCTCATTTCCATGTTTATGTAAGGTAAATAAAATAAGCGTGACGAAGGGAGACGTGTGTGTGTGTGTGTGTGTGTATGAAGTGAAGTTTCCTTAATCATTGCTCATTGTCTTAATTATAACGTCATCGACTATTACTGACAATATTGGTGTGTAACAGCTGTACTGTACAAATAATAGGTTATATATTTGAAAAAACAGGCATGATATAATGTCCACGCCGATAATTCGATATTAGAGCAGATTAGAGTGGAATCCGAAGCTTCATAAAACGCTTCGAATAATTTTTCAAAACTGTATTACATCACTTGGTGGGAATTATACACTATTTGTTTCAATTAATCTTCTTATTACACTGTAATGAACATGTACAGTCAGAGCATAAATACTGCGACACCAACCAAATAGTTTTCGCCCCATTGTCTCCATAGGTATTGCAAAACTGTGTATTCAAACTCACAATTATTTCTGTATTTCATTCTAGCTACCGTCAAACGATTTTATTCAGCTTAGTATAAACCCCTAGTGATGAAGGAGTTGACGTTATCTGATTGATGTCGCAGCATTTATGCTCGTGACTGTACAGCAGTGGTAATTAATTCTGATCGATTTAGAAGTGTCGAACTGATTAAAAGAATCTCTGAAATTCAAATACCCAGTATAAATTAGGAGATTCAATTCAACCCGAGACCGCTTCGAATATGTTTGTATATGAATAAATGTTCACAACTGTACAATACTTTAAATAACATTGGGCAATAACTTCATAATGCCCACATTTTGTGGTTCTATTTATCATTCAGCATTGGTAATAATTACTAACATACTGTATAACAGTAATATCTGCAGACCACTTAAAGATCGTAATTTGTTTCATCCAAGATGCCTTCGGAATTTCCTATGTTGAAAGAAAGATACATACTGTACATGTTTGATATTAACAGAAAATAATTTTATTTGTAAACTGTTTATAAAGGGAACATAAATTATATTATGTCAACCTGAAAAATAATTATGTTTATAATTCAACATTCCTGGGTATATACTAGGAGATTGAGGGGAGGAAGGGGGTGGGAGGGGGGGGGGGGGGGGCGGTGAATGGGGAGACCAATGCCAGTGTTCGGCTTATAGCACATGCTTGGACGACACTGATTATTTTACTGTATATCCTGTAAATCATTAATGCTTAATTACTTTATATTTCATTATAGAATAAAGTGAACTTGTTTTGTTAATCTTTACTTAGCACTTGAAGCCAGTAAGTGTTGTTTCAATACACCCTATATATATATATATATTGAGGTGACGGGGTCCGGCCAACAAAAGCCAAAACCAGTCAAACATCTGCTCCCATCTACGAGTGATAATCAAGCCATTCAGTGCCATATTGCTACCATAAAGAATAAAACACGCACTAACAAACCTCCCCACCCTCAGACGCCGCTTGAACAATATTCCGTGGCTAAGACAAGAGAAAACGCGCTATACCAAGACCTTCCCATACCGGAGCCAGATTTAGACTATGACGAAGAGATGTTTATGCAAATTCACCATCAGCCACCTCAATACTCCCACATCCAAACTTACCAATAGGAGCAAGTCAACTTTGATCAGGCTAACAAACAAACCAAATTCATCTATCTGCCTTCGTCACAAATCATCATCATACAAACTACAAATTCTCTACATCTGCCTACATCAGTTATTTAATTTTCCCCACCCCTGCGAGCCATATCGCAACCCAAATTAAATAAGGATAAATGTAGAATATCCACCCAGTTTTAAACATATACTGTTCATATTTTTAAGACAAGAACTAACCTCAGGATAAATCAATAACCCCTAAATCTTATGTCTATAATCCACTGGGAAGCACTCCCTTTAACCCCATCCATAAAGTAGTTACTACCTACCCGTGCCTAGGGTAAGGTAGGCAAAACTGAGCTCTGATTTATCGGGTACCTCTTCCTTCTGGGACGAACGTGCTTAATCGGTCATCTTAGTTTGGAGTTAGACTTCCATAGGGGTATAGCCTATTTGCCCCTTAATAGGTTATAAACTCCGTGAAGAACCAGTGTAGTGAGTGACCCCGAAGAAAGATAGAGAGAGAGAGAGAGACTATCGCCTACGACGAGCGTGTGAATCCGCCGAGCCCCGCTTGTGCAAAAAGGAAGGCACAACCGACACTGTTACCATGTGTGCGCCAACTCCTCTCCCAGGCTTCTAGATCTTTCTCCAAACCTTTAAGTGACTCTTGTTTTGTTAAGTGTAATGATGACTACAATAAGGGTTAACAAGATATGCTGAGCTTCGCGTTAACGTAGCTAGAGAGATTTTCCATTCTCTCCCTTTCCTAGTATTCGCCACTAGATTTCTAGAGAACATAACACACTCCTATCTTTGGGATAAATATATATATATAATTCTTCGAGTATAGGTTCCTATATTCTTTTGAAGAGTAATACATATGTTTGTTCAGGAAATTACACATACACTTACACGTAAGGACTAAGTGAACACCTAAGCAGATCTTGTTTTTATGTAGTATCATCAAGCAGGTACATAATTCATAGATAAGCTGTTCACAGAGTGTTTTACTATTCAATCTCTTAATTTGACTATTATTATTCTTAAGCCTCACGACTTAAACTTCATGTCCAGCATTATCCGAGTTATTTATTAACTTATATAATATTCACGTCGCATTAACTTCTCCCTCCCGAGAATCTCAGTCACGCATACTGACTATTATAATTATTTATCCCCTTAGTGAATTTATATTTATTTATATTACTCTTTGAGTTATTTAAGATTAATCTCTTGTCCATGCTGAATTAACGTAAAAGTTATTCGTATATCATAATTATAATAACCTATTTACATAAACCTTTAGTAATGTGCGGATGCCCTCACAGTAACTCTTATCTACCCGCTTTGTGGAGCTACCTCGCCGTTGCTATTTTCTATCAGGATATTATTTATTGTTTGAGACCAACATCTCTGTGTATACTTACTTGTGATTATGATAGTGACATAGCATTTATTCATATGTACTATCATAGACTACAGTAGATCTGGACTGGACACGAAAATGGAACTTTGCAGTAAGGGACCCAATATCGGAGAACGAACCCCCAAGTTCGAACCTTGAAACGGCGAAAATGTTATATGTTCGCGGTTTCGAGGTTCGAACTTTGGGGTTCGTTCTCCGATTTTGGGTCCCTTACTGCAAAGTTCCATTATCGTGTCCAGTCCAGATCTACTGTAGTCTATGGTACTATCTATTATCTAATTTGGTGTATTCCTGAACTGCATTATTACAGGAACCTTAATACCTATGAATTGAATTATTTGTATGTCTGATCACAAAGCTCATCCTATATATGAGACTCGATCCTATCAACTATCTGACCTATGATTGTACCTAGCTATTAAGGAATAAAACTTGTGAACCTCAATTGTGTATTCTGTGTCCATTGAATATTATTGTTGTGTAACTTATAATATTGAAGGTAGTTGTGTACCAGTTGAATCTTTACGGTTCCCTCCCGTTCTTTCCTTATAAGGTGGAAAACGGAACTATTATAAAGCGTGTTAAAAAAATAATAACATCGCATAACATATATATATATACAGTATATATATATATATATATATATATATATATATATATACTAAGGCATACAGACCGGATGGTGCTCCTCCTGTTGTACTCAAAAACTGTTCTTCCATGCTGACTCCCTGCCTAGACCAAGATATGTAGTCTATATATCTTGGCCTAGACAAATTCTTTCGTCTCTGCCTTTCCTCTTACGTCTTTACTTCTTGCTGGAAGTTTGCTCTTATTCAGCCTGTCTCAGAGAAGGATGACCGATCTCAACCCTCCAACTATCGTCCAATTTCTCATATTTCTTGCATCTCTAAAGTGTTTTAAACTTTTTAACTCAACATTTCTAAAGCATTTATCTTCCCTTAATCTAGTTTCAGATAACCAGTACAGTTTCCTTAAGGGCCGCTCTACTAGTGATCTTCTTGCATATCTTACTAACTCTTGGTCATCCTTCTTTCGAGACTTTGGAGAAACTTTTTTTATTGCGCTAGACGTATCGAAAGCCTTCGATAGAGTCTGGCACAAATCTCTAATTTCTAAACTACCCTCCTTCGGTTTCTATCCCTCTATCTGTGACTTTGTCTCTAATTTCATTTCAGACCACTCCATAGCTGCAGTTGAGGACGGGCATCGCTCACTTCCTCAACCTATCAACTCCGGTGTTCCTCAGGTTTCGGTCATGTCTCCAATTGTCTTTCTAACATTTATTTATGATCTCAACTGTACCTCTAGCCCTATCCACTTATACAGTATGCTAATGATTCTACCTTACGCTATTCAACTAGTTTTTCACATCAAACCCAGCATGTAATCACTCCAAAACTCACATAACAGGGCCTTCGAGCGCCTATCTTCTGATCCATCGATTATATCTGATTAGGGCAGAGAAAACCTTGTTACTTTCAATGCCTCCAAGACCCAATTTCTCCCTCTATCTCTCCATCACAATCTTCCACAAGACTATCAATTATTCTTCAACAATATACAAGTCAACCCTTCATCTTCTCTCCATATTCTAGGTATATCTTTTTCATACGACCTCTCTTTAAAAGAATATATTGCCACTCTTGCTAAATCAGCTTCCCAAAAATTGGGTGTGCTCAACCGTCTCTGTGGCTTCTTCACCCCCGCACAGCTTCCTCCTCTATATCGGGGCACAGTGCGCCCCATATTGAGCATTGTTCGCATATGTGGGGAGGCTCCACCCACACCACATTTCTCACAAGTATAGTCAAAAGTATTTTGCCTCATCAACTCACTTCCTCTTACTAGTTCCCTACAATCTCTTTCTACATGCTCCAATGTTGCATCTCTTTCAGTCTTCTATCGCTATTATAACAATCAGTGTTCTCCAGAGCACTCTCAGTGCATACCCCTTCCCTTGCGTCAAGAGCGAGACACCCGCCTTTCAACACAGTCCCACTTGTATTTTGTCCAGCTCTCCAACCCAATAATTGGCAAATTTTCTCAGTCTTTCTTCTACTCAACAAGTGAACTTTGGAACTCTCTCCCTCAATAAAGCTTTGCTTCATCCTATGACTTAAACTGCTTAAACTTTGTGTGTCCAGGCGTTTTGCCCCCAACGTCCCTTGAAATACGCTTTGTCACTCTTTTGGCTTTGGGGGGGGGACACTCGTTGTGGGAAGCCTTCCCTTTGTCTCATTCACACACATAGACAAAATGAAGCAATTATATATATATATATATATATATATATATATATATATATATATACATACTGTATATATGATAATAATAAATGCACTGAACTATCCAACTCTAGCTCTTCCCAAGCTTTTTGGCATCTAGCCAAAAACCTCTCCAACAATTTTTCTTCCTCGTTTTTCCTTCCCCTTTTCCACTCTGATGGCACAACCATCACTTCTTCCTCTGACAAAGCTGAATTCTTTGCTCAAACTTTTGCTAAAACTCTACCTTGGATGATTCCGGCGCTATTCCTCCCTCTCCACCCCCTCTCTCCTACTTATGCCTAATATCCTAATCTCTTTCTAATTCTTTCTACCCTCTCTGGGCTTAATACTAAGAAGGCGTACGGTCCGGACGGTGGTCCTCCTGTTGTACTCAAAAACTGTGCTTCCGTGCTGACCCCCTGCCTAGGCAAACTCTTTCGTCTCTGTCTCTACTCTAACGTCTTTCCTTCTTGCTGGAAGTTTGCTCTCATTCAACCTGTCCCAAAGAAGGGTGACCACTCTCAACCCTCCAACTATCGTCCAATTGCTCTCATCTCTTGTATCTCTAAGGTTTTTGAAACTATTCTTGCTTCCAAATTTCTTAAGCATTTCTCTTCTCATCATCTATTCTCAGATCGCCAGTATGGCTTCCTTAAGGGTTGCTCTACTGGTGATCTTCTTTCATATCTTACTAACTCTTGGTCATCCAACTTTCGGGACTTTTGGCGAGACTTTTTCTGTTGCACTAGACATATCGAAGGCTTTCGATAGACTCTGGCACAAATCTTTAATTTCCAAACTGACCTCCTTCGGCTTCTGTCCCTCCATCTGTGCTTTTGTGCCTCTAATATCCTTTCCGGCCGTTCCATAGCTCCGGTTGTGGATGGCCATCGCTCACTTCCTCATCCTATCAACTCCGGTGTTCCTCAGGGTTCTGTCCTATCTCCTATTCTCTTTCTAATTTTCATAAATGATCTTCTCAACTGTACATCCAGTCCCATCCATTCATATGCAGACGACTCTACCTTACACCACGCAATTAGTTTTCCAGAATGCCCCAGCCAGCAGTCCCTCAAAAGCAAACGTAATTTATTTTTTATTTTTTTTTATTTGTGATTGAGGGAGGCAAAAGGCATAACTGCCTATAGCAAGTGCCTCCCCCATAGTTAAAAGAGTGACAGGGCCAAAATCAAGGGACGTTCGAGCCAAAATGCCTGGAAACACGGAGTTTGAAGCAATTTAAGTCATAGGAAGAGGGAAAGACTGATTCTGGGAGAGAGTTCCAGAGCTCAGCTGTTGAGTAGAAGAAAGTTTGAGAGTAACGTTTCACTCTTGGGTTGGAGAGTTGCACAGAGTAGGGGTGGGATTGAGTTGCAAGACGGGTACCACGTGCCCTACGTAAAGGAGGTGGTATGCACTGGGATAGCTCTGAGGAACACTGATTATTATAGTAGCGATAGAATAGCGAGAGAGATGCAACATTGCGGCGGAGAGAGAGAGATTGCAGAGAGTTGGTGAGTGGACGGGAGTTAACGATACGAAAGGCCTTCCTTTCAACTTTGTCTAGGAGAGCGGTGTGAGAGGAACCTCCCCACACATGTGAACAATACTCAATACAAGGGCGCACTATGCCCCTGTACAGAGAAAGAAGCTGTGCAGGGGAAAAGAACCCCCTAAGGCGGTTGAGCACACCCAGCTTCTGGGAGGCTGCCTTAGCAAGACTGGTAATATGGTCCTTCCAAATGAGAGCAGAAGAAAAAGAGACACCAAGAATATTGAGAGAAGATGAAGGGTTGAATTTTGTATTGTTGAAGAATAAGGGATAGTCTGCTGGGAGATCCTGACGGGTAGATAGATGGAGAAATTGGGTTTTGGAAGCATTAAAGGTAACAAGGTTTTCTCTGCCCCAATTTGAGATGGTATTTAGATCAGAATTTAAGAGTACTATGGCTTCATTACGTTTGTCGTTGAGGGATTGCTGGCTGGGGCATTGTGAAAAACTAATGGAGTAGTGCAAGGTAGAGTGGTCTGCGAATGAATGGATAGGAATTAAGATACAGTTAAGGAGATCATTTATAAAAATTAGAAAGAGAATAGGAGATAGGACAGAGCCCTGAGGAACACCGGAGTTTATAGGGTGAGGAAGTGAACAATGGCCGTCCACAACCGCGGCTATGGAACGGCCGGAAAGGAAATTGGAGACAAAGGCACATATGGCGGAATAGAAACCGAAGGAGGGTAGTTTAGAAATTCAAGATTTATGCCAGACTCTATCGAAGGCTTTCGATATGTCTAGTGAAATAGAAAAAGTCTCACCGAAGTCCCGAAAGGAGGATGATCAAGAGTTAGTAAGATACGAAAGAAGATCACCAGTAGAGCGACCTTTAAGGAAGCCATACTGGCGATCTGAGAGCAGATTATGAGAAGAGAAATGCTTAAAAAATTTGGAAGCAAGAATAGTTTCAAAACCTTTAGAAAGACAAGAGATGAGAGCAATTGGACGATAGTTGGAGGGTTGAGAGCGGTCACCCTTCTTTGGGACAGGTTGAATGTGAGCAAACTTCCAGCATGAAGGGAAGATGTTAGAGGATAGACAGAGACGAAAGAGTTTGCCTAGGCAGGGAGTTAGCACGGAAGCACAGTTTTTGAGAACAACAGGAGGAACACCGTCCGGACCGTACGCCTTATTAGTGTTAAGCCCAGAGAGGGTAGAAAGTACATCTTTAAAAGAGATTAGGATATTAGGCATAAGTAAGAGAGAGGAGGGCGGAGAGGGAGGAATAGCACCGGAATCATCCAAGGTGGAGTTTTTAGCAAAAGTTTGAGCGAAGTGTTTAGCTTTGTCAGAGGAAGAAGTGATGGTTGTGCCATCAGAGTGGGAAAGGGGAGGGAAAGACGAGGAAGAGAAATTGTTGGAGAGGTTTTTGGCTAGATGCCAGAAAGCTTGGGAAGAGCTAGAGTTGGATAGTTCAGTGCATTTATTATTGATGAAAGAGTGTTTGGCAAGTCGAAGAACAGATTTGGCTTGATTCCGGGCAGAAACATATGAAGAATGAGAGTCTTGAGTTTTAAGGCGTCGGTACCGTTTGAATGCTTCCTCCTTATTGCGGACAGCAGTAGAACAGGCGTGAGTAAACCAAGATTTTTTAGCATTAGTCTGAGAGAAAGAGAATGGAATGTATGCTTCCATGCCTGATAGGATTACCTCGGTAATGCGTTGAGCACTCTCCGAGGGTCCCCGGCCACGGAAGCAGAAATCATTCCATGGGAAATCAAAGAAGTACTGCCGAAGAGCCTCCCAGTCGGCAGCGCCAAAGTGCCACAAGCGCCGCCGGCTAGGAGGATCGGGTGGCCGTACTGGAGAGATAGGACAGGTGACAGAGATAAGTTTATGGTCGGAGGAGCCCAAAGGAGAGAAAAGATCGACAGTATAAGAAGAAGGGTTAGAAGTTAGAAACAGGTCAAGAATGTTGGGCCGATCTCCGATGCGATCTGGGATACGGGTGGGTTGCTGAACTAACTGCTCTAGGTCATTTAGGATAGAAAAGACGTAGGCTTGTTCACCAGCTGGATCAGTAGTGTGAGAGGAGAGCCATTGGCGGTGGTGAACGTTGAAATCTCCTAAGATGGAGATTTCTGAGAAAGGAGAAATGGATAGAATGTGTTCCACTGTAGAGTTTAGATAGTCAAAGAATTTGGGAAAGTTGGTAGAGTTAGGGGAAAGATAGACAGCACAGAAATATTTAGTAAGAGAATGACAGGAAAGTTTGAGCCATAAAGTTGTTCTCAAAAACTGTGCTTCCGTGCGGACTCCCTGCCTAGGCAAACTCTTTCGTCTCTGTCTATCCTCTAACGTCTTCCCTTCATGCTGGAAGTTTTCTCACATTCAACCTGTCCCAAAGAAGGGTGACCGCTTTCATCCTTCCAACTATGGTCCAATTGCTCTCATCTCTTGTCTTTCTAAAGTTTTTGAAACTATTCTTGCTTCCAAATTTCTTAAGCATTTCTCTTCTCATATTTTACTCTCAGATCGCCAGTATGGCTTCCTTAACCCTTAAAAAGCGGCTCACCACTTAAGTCGAGTTAAATAAAGCTGGACTATGTGGCGGCGCTCGACATAGGTCGAGTGGCAATTTCAGCACGTAATGTGGCTGAGAGAGAGAGACAAGTGGTGGCAGGAGACTAGCGAGCGTATGACTGCTCCAGACCACCGCGGCGAACCTACTGACACAAATCTCAGCTCCCTCCTCCCTCTCTCACTCGCTACATACTCAATTATGTACCGAAAGTACCGAATTACCTGCTTTTTGCACTCACGTTGCACGGTTATTGCAAGAAAACTATCCATCATACAAGGATCGTTATGGTGTCATTCGAAAGCTCTGTTTATGCCCTTTCAGGGATAGATACTTGTTTTACGTTCTAGGTCTTATTTAGGCATGAAAATGATCACGTAAACAGCCCTATTTTGGCTAAAAACACCCCGCTGGGTGGTACACATAAATAAACCGCATAGGCCGCTCGTAAGGTGTTAAGGGTCGCTCTACTGGTGATCTTCTTTCGTATCTTACGAACTCTTAGTCATCCTCCTAACGGGACTTCGGTGATATCTTTTCTATTGCACTAGACACATCGAAGGCCTTTGATAGAGTCTGGCACAAATCTGTAATTTCTAAACTACTCGACTTCGGTTTCAATCCCTCCATCTGTGCCTTTGTCTCTAATTTCCTTTCCGGCCATTCTATAGCTGCGGTTGTGGACGGCCATTGTTCAATTCCTCACCCTATAAACTCTGGTGTTCCTCAGGGCTCTGTCCTATCTCCTATTCTCTTTCTAATTTTTATAAATGATCTCCTTAAGGGGAGGTTTTTAGTTCGTTCCCTAGAATTACACCAATCTTAAAATTACACCCCCTAGACCCCCTTTCAAGATAAATTTGTACATTTTTCGGTAGAAAAATGTCTCGGCTCAAAGCCGGTTCCTCTTAAATTACAGGCGCGCTATCGCTCGCCAGTATAAAATCGACACCTGAATTGCACGAAAGGTTTTAATATGGGGTGAAAGTTCTTATAATCGCTAAACTAATGGGGCAAACGTTTTATAATATCAAAAGCACAAGGGGCTAAACATGAGGGAGAAAGGAGTCAAGAAAAAAATCCCTCAAGTGGAGATCTCCCCTTAACTGTACCTTAATTCCCATCCATTCATACGCAGACGACTCAACCTTACACTACTCCATTAGTTTTTCAGAACGCCCCAGCCAGCAATCCCTTAACGACAAACGTAATGAAGCCATAGAACTCTTAAATTCTGATCTAAATACTATCTCCAATTTGGGCAGAGAAAACCTTGTTACCTTTAATGCTTCCAAAACCCAATTTCTCCATCTATCTACCGGTCAGGATCTCCCAGCGGACTATCGCTTATTCTTCAACAATACAAAAATCAACCCTTCATCTTCTCTCAATATTCTTGGTGTCTCTTTTTCTTCTGCTCTCATTTGGAAGGACCATATTACCAGTCTTGCTAAGGCAGCCTCCCAGAAGCTGGGTGTGCTCAACCGCCTTAGGGGGTTCTTTTCCCCTGCACAGCTTCTTGCTCTGTACAGGGGCATAGTGCGTCCTTGTATTGAGTATTGTTCACATGTGTGGGGAGGTTCCTCTCACACCGCTCTCCTAGACAAAGTTGAAAGGAAGGCCTTTCGTATCATTAACTCCCGTCCACTCACCAACTCTCTGCAATCTCTCTCTCTCTCCGCCGCAATGTTGCATCTCTCTCGCTATTCTATCGCTACTATAATAATCAGTGTTCCTCAGAGCTTTCCCAGTGTATACCACCTCCTTTACGTAGGGCACGTGGTACCCGTCTTGCAACTCAATCCCACCCCTACTCTGTGCAACTCTCTAACCCAAGAGTGAAACGTTACTCTCAAACTTTCTTCTACTCAACAGCTGAGCTCTGGAACTCTCTCCCAGAATCAGTCTTTCCCTCTTCCTATGACTTAAATTGCTTCAAACTCTGTGTGTCCAGGCATTTTGGCTTGATCGTCCCTTGATTTTGGCCCTGTCACTCTTTCAACTATGGGGGAGGCACTCGCTATAGGCAATTCTGCCTTTTGCCTCCCTCAATCACATAGAAAAAAAAATAGTCCTGACATAGATCCAGCAACAACAACCATGAGAATCACCAAGCTGTCTGTCCGCAGAAACCTCCAGTACACTCCAATCACCACTACTGCCCAGTTAATACACCAGGCAAAGATGGCAACCACCCCTTCTCACCTCACCGTGTTCCAGGAGTGCCGCGCCCCCACCGACTCCCCTACGGTACTGTGGCACCAATTTTTACGTGGTCTCCCCATCGATCACCGTAACCAAGATTCCACAACCTATGTACTCCAGCCTCGGGGCCGAGACTTTGTCATTGACGAAGGAGGTGAAATGACCTCAACAACAGTAGACGGAGTGCAGGATTGCAACTATCAGAGGACAACAACAAACAAGGAAGTTGGCCCTCTTAAAGAAAGGGAAGACAAACAAAATAGTTCCCCCTATACCAATCTCAACGTCCCCCCATACCTGTGTCTCCCCTAGGGTCCCCCAAGGGGTAGCTGTTAATCCGCCCTCATTACCCCCTCCACCAAAAGGAAAATGGCCGACATCTCCCAAGGAACCAGACCTGTATTATGATGAGCATATGTTTATGCAACTTAGACATCAATCCCCTCCCTATTTCCCAAGGCAGCTTTACCACGACCACCGCCGCAACAACGCAGAGAGGAGGCAAGCACTATCTTTCCTATATCCTTCTTAATATAGATTTATTTTAACAATGCCTAAAAATACATAAATCACTAAATAATTTGTCATTCGTTCCCATACACCATTACCTCATGCTATTTAATTTTAATAAATAAAGAATGTGTTCACCCACATAACCCTGTATGCATTATATTTTTAAGATTGTTAATAAAAGGAGCAATATTCAAAAACTATATTCCTCCATACCTTTTTACCTCGAGAAGCTTTACCCATGACTAATAATTAAATCTTAACATCACCTCACCAGGCTTACCGAACCAAGGTTCAGTTGGCAACAATCGAGGCTAATGAGCACACAATCTCACGATCTGTAATCTGTACGCAGCCATCATTCAGATCGCGATTGCAGTAGTACTTCCGTATGGGGCAAGCCATTCTCCCCTTAAAAGTACCTGACGGAGGTGTGTCCCAAGGATCAGCGAGGATACCTGTAGGAGAGTGTGTGTGTGTGTCTGGGATGCCCCCTGGACTACGTCGGACCTGGTTACAACGCCTGATCAGATCTCTCTTGGGCTACGTCACCTATACTTCCATTCCAAAACTTAAGTGCTTCTCGTTGTATACAGTGTTTTTTATTTAACCCATAAACGGCGAGCGTCCTCATTTGAGTCTGAACCCTAGGAGGGCGAGTGTCCTCATATAAGCCATGGCCTAAAAAAAAAAGCCTTTCCAAACATCCCACCGTCTCTCAAAACAAAGGAATGTGTAAATATGTGAGATAATTCCTCTCCATACATTCTATCACTACTCCACATGTGTCCAAATGTCCCCCTTCCCCCCCCCCCCCCTCCCCCCCTCAATTATCACCTATTTTTCTCTTATTCCTGTGATTATCGGTTTATTAATGGCACCAAAACTCCCTACCCAGTTTCAAGGTCGAAAGGAAGGGGTGTGGAGGGAGGAGAGAGAGAAAGACTAGCCCACAGTACCTCCAGTCTCGCTCGAGAGCTTGTGAAGGAAGGGTGCAGTTTCGCTCTCTGTCAACTCCATGAATGAACCGCTCGGCAATATTTTGAGTTTGTCACCCTCCAAATACTATTCCCACTTGTTTTATTGTTGTAACATGTAACTATCCTCATATTATACATAAAATAGGCGCATATGAATAAGTAATAACGATATTTATCAGATAATGACGATTTTCGTCAGAAATTAATGCAATTGTTTCGCCCCTCACAACGTTTATCGAATCGGAGTCTCGCCGCGGATAGGTTAATTATTGTGAAGGGTGATTAAGATATGCAGTGTTCCATTTAACATTAATATCAGAGATTGTCGATTCTCTCCTAATTTGCAATCACCCCTCGTATTGCGAGAACATTCCATATTCTATTTGCAGGGATTGATGTATGTATAATTCTGTGAATATATCCCTTATATTCTAGATCAGAGCTTTACATAATTATTATTCGTTCAGGATTTATATACAACGCTCTACACGTAATTCTTGTGAACACCCAGCAGATCTTATTAGCGTGTTTATTGTTGGCTGGGTATGTAATTACAGGATAAGTGTATACAGAGAGAGTTCTTAGAGCGTCTCGTAGAACTGCGTTAAAAGATTCCGCTTCCAAACCTCACCATCCGTTTCAACTTATTTATTATTGACTTAACTATTCCAGTCAGTCCTTCACCACACTTAAACCTTAAACCGCAGGGAGGCGATGTTCAGCCAAGCATACTGGCTTATTTAATTATTCTTCATTGAATGAGTTTATTCTTCAATGCTTTGACACATTGAGTTTATTAAGATATTTATGTTTTATTTTATGAATTAACGTGCGAGTTATTAAGACCTCGGTTAATATCCTAATTTCCAGTCAAATTCTATTGTGAGTCATATCGCAGTACACGTGACCTACCTTGTCGGCTAATCCTCTGGCGGTTGCCATTTACCTTCAGGATATTAATTATTTGTTGTTGAGACCAAACCTCTCTGTGTTAGTTATTTTGGGATTTCATATTGATTCATTACGTTGTTCTTTATACGTATTTTGATCCTAGTGTTCATCTTTAGTTAACTTAATATACAAAGTGAATTTATAAGTATTTTATACCAACTATTATGATCCATATTCTTTCAAGCTCATTTCTATATAGATGAGACTTGATTCATGTCATATTTGTACCCTAGCTACATAAGAAATAAAACGTGTGAACCGCAATTGTATATTCTGTGACTTTGGTAGAGATTGATATCCTTATTGTATTGTCCAAGCCAGTTCTGACCCTGTTGGTTAATTTAGGTTCTCAGCTTCACGATAGTGAATATAACGAACCATTCTAAATGCAGTAAAAATAATCTACTCGCATAACAAAATTACTAATTTAATTATTTACAAAGCGTTATTGAATATTAAAAAGTAAAATATTAGTTACGACTCTTAAAACTATAACAAAATATACATAAACAAATACTCTCAAGAAAAGACATGAAATTAAAACATTAAAATATAGTCACGTGCTCAATCCCGGTCAATGAGGATTTTCAGCCTAGCCGTCACACTCTGTAGTTGTAGATTGAAGAGATGGCATACAACAACCCGACTGTACTCCCATTGTCACAAAATATTGGGTTATCATAGAGACACCACCCCGAGCTATAGTCCAAGTAACACTCAAGTCAGTCTAAAAATAAGACTACTCATCGACTCGGGAATGACCTGGTAACTAAGAAAAGAAACTCGCCCCTAGTGGTGTGGAGGCGAGTTAACGATCATTGAAGATTATTAACAAAGGTTCATGGAGCTGGTGTGGTGCTTTGAAGCTCCATGTAGAGGCGCAGTTGGTTGGATGAGGTTTTGAAGCTTCTTGTAGAGGCGGGGTGGAAGAGGTTCCAAAAAAGGGTTGAGCCAAGATATAGCCTACAGTAGTCTATATACCTGGGGTTGAGCAGGTTCGGAGTTTCGAGGGAAGTAACAATATATATATATATATATATATATATATATATATATATATATATATATATATATATATATATATGTTTAACCCCTTCTGTACCGGCGACGTCTTTTGCATTTGATTTCAGCTACATTCAGACGATTTTATCAAGCTTAGGAAGGATAAATGGTAGCTAAAAGGACTAAATTGAGATATTCTGTCGCCTTTTAATGGGTAGACGTCCTTTCAAAGCCGAACAAAATTGTCTAATAGTTGCCAGAATATAATGAAAAGTACATCACCGGTACAGAAGGGGTTAATGTATATATGGATGGAGTCATGAAAGAAATACAAGAAAGATAAGTAGATGTTGGTGTATCGCTGATAAGGGAGGGAAACGAGGGGAAGCTACCTGGGCTGCTGTTTGCTGATGATACAGTTTTGATGAGCGATAATGAATGGGAGTTGCAGGGTCTGGTAAATATGTTTGGAACAGTGTGCGAAAAACGGAATCTGAAGGTAAATGCGGGGAAGAGCAAGGTTGTGGTCTTCGAATGGGTTGAAGCCAAAGAGTGTTAGGTGAAGTTGAATGGTCAGGCTATGGAGATTGTCAGCTCATTTAAGTATCTGGGTAGTGTGCTGAGTAAAGATTGGAGTATGGATGAAGAAGTGCGGGAGAAGGTGCAACAGGGGGAGAGGGTTGTTGGAACGCTGAAAGCATTAACAAGAAATAGGGTGGTCAGCATGGAAGTGAAGAAGTCCTTGCATGACAGTGTGGTAATCCCGACACTAACTTACGGAAGCGAAGCATGGACGTTGGTGGAGAAACTCAGAGCAAGAGTGAGAGAGGTGGAAATGAGTTACTTGAGAAGTGCGTGCGGAGTTACATGGAGGGATAGACAGACGAATGAGGAAGTAAGAAGGAGGTGTGGTGTGGAGGTAGATGTGCTGGAAAGTGTGAAAAGGAACACCTAGATGAGATGGTTCGGCCATATGGAACATATAAGAAGCAAAAGAATTACTAAGAGGGTGTATGAGAGCGAGGTGGAAGGACAGAGAGGGAGAGGTAAACCGAAAGAGAGGTGGAAGGATGGAGTGAAGAAGTATATGGATGAAGGCGGTGCTGGATGGGAGAAGGGGCATCAACTGACTGGGGACAGAGGTGCATGGGGGCATTTCGTTCGTGGCCAACCCTTCGGGGATCACGGCGTCAGGTAATATATAGATAGGTAGATATATACAGTATATAAATTGTAGTTTTGATGCTCTTTTTACCACACACGAGTACAAAGGAGTACAAAGGAAGTCTAGCAAAAACAGGTCTAACAGTGGCTTAGAGTGAGTAAGGGAAAGTTGCAAAGGGAAGTAATGCCCTTGGACCAATATCCCTGACAGGCTTAGGAGATGTTAATAGGGGAAAATATGGTTTAGTAAGATAACACAGCTATAAGTGATCTTTCATGTATCTGGGGAAAAGTAACATATCAGTTATCTATTTATACATGTGATCCTTGATGTATCTGAGAAAAAAGGGAGAATAGTATAGTTGTTAATTTACAAATGCAGTCAGTCGCGGGTTTAAAGCAAGGTGTTTGTCTATGCGATGCTTAAAGGAATTAACGGTGCTGCAGTATATAGCATCTCTAGGAAGCTCATTCCACAAGTTTACAACTCTCTTCTCTTCCTAGTATACATCAACGTCATAGATGAGGGTCTCACCTGTACAATCTTAAAGTTTGCTGATGATCCAAAAATTGCAAATAGTGTACTCTCAAAAGAACAAGTTGAAGATATGCAACACAACCTAGATAAGTTGTCATGATGGGCTCAAATTTGGCAAATGAGTTTCAATGCGGATAAATGTAAAGTAGTACATATCGGAAACCGTAATGAGAAAGAAAACTATTCGATGAATGGCACCCAACTTAAGAGTGTAGAAAGAGAAACTGATTTGGGAGTTCCTTCTCTTGTTCGGTTTCGAGGTTCGATTTGCTCAGACCCATGTTGATGGAGTTGCTCCCGTCATTAGCAAGTTGCTGAGGCATATACCGAAAGAGTTGCTCAGAATGGGAGTTGAGATACTCAAACCAAGGGTTGACAAACTTGCTCACATCTTTGCCGAGTTGCTCAGGCGTAACCTGAATGAGTTCCTTAGAATGGGGATTGAGATAATCAAACCAAGGGTTAGTAGTTGCAGTAGTAGTCGTTCCCTAGGCTGCCTTGCCGAACAGCCTCGAGCTCCTAAGGAAGGCCACGGCCGAGACCGGGGTTTCCCACAAAGTTCTCAAGGACTGTATGTTGTGTTGTTGGCGTAAGTGGTTGTGTGTAATGCAGTCTTCCCTAATGTATTTGATAGTGTGCGATGTTGTGTTACAGACCAGACAAGTGTCCTGGACGGAGTCATTCAGCCTCTTCTAAAAACTCAGAAGGGCTGGATGGTGCCTACATCGTAGCCTAGCTAGGTGGACTCTATCCTCATGGGAAAGGTGGGTTTTTGAGGGATGGACTTCAGGGGACCGTATATGTAACTGAGTGTTGTCTTCAGGGGACCGTATATGTAACTGAGTGTTGTCTTCAGGGGACCGTATATGTAACTGAGTGTTGTCTTTGAGTGACTGGATTGATCGTTGGGAGATTTGAGAATGGATATGCTTCTGGAGGCTAGCTGGGGGTGGGCAAGGGAGGAGTGAGGACAATATTTGTGTATGATAACGAGTTCTAGGTGTTTTTATGTGTCTTGGTGTATGTGGATGTTCTGCCACATAGAGTAGTGGGAGGTGTAGGTTTGTGGGAGCTGCAGCAAGAAATTGTGTGCCTAATATCAAGATCATCCTGGATTTTGAGGACCTTGGTTTCTTGATGTAGGTGGTATGTAGGTGTGATAGCTGTGCAGCCAGTGATTATTTTGAGTTTTTTTTTCTGTAAGGTTTGTAGGGTGTTGTGATGTGTTTCAGTGAGATTAGAGGCCCAAGCAGGGATAGCATATTCCATCACTAAATGTATATATTGTTTGTATACTGTGGTGGTAGTTCCTTTGTTATATCCAAATGTTTTATGGGCAAGTGACTTGAGGGCGTTTTTTTTCTTTTTTCTATGTGATTGAGGGAGGCAAAAGGAATAACTGCCTATAGCGAGTGCCTCCCCCATAGTTGAAAGAGTGACAGGGCCAAAATCAAGGGACGTTCGAGCCAAAATGCCTGGACACACGGAGTTTGAAGCAATTTAAGTCATAGGAAGAGGGAAAGACTGATTCTGGGAGAGAGTTCCAGAGCTCAGCTGTTGAGTAGAAGAAAGTTTGAGAGTAACGTTTCACTCTTGGGTTGGAGAGTTGCACAGAGTAGGGGTGGGATTGAGTTGCAAGACGGGTACCACGTGCCCTACGTAAAGGAGGTGGTATGCACTGGGATAGCTCTGAGGAACACTGATTATTATAGTAGCGATAGAATAGCGAGAGAGATGCAACATTGCGGCGGAGAGAGAGAGATTGCAGAGAGTTGGTGAGTGGACGGGAGTTAATGATACGAAAGGCCTTCCTTTCAACTTTGTCTATTAGAGCGGTGTGAGAGGAACCTCCCCACACATGTGAACAATACTCAATACAAGGGCGCACTATGCCCCTGTACAGAACAAGAAGCTGTGCAGGGGAAAAGAACCCCCTAAGGCGGTTGAGCACACCCAGCTTCTGGGAGGCTGCCTTAGCAAGACTGGTAATATGGTCCTTCCAAATGAGAGCGGAAGAAAAAGAGACACCAAGAATATTGAGAGAAGATGAAGGGTTGATTTTTGTATTGTTGAAGAATAAGGGATAGTCCGCTGGGAGATCTTGACGGGTAGATAGATGGAGAAATTGGGTTTTGGAAGCATTAAAGTTAACAAGGTTTTCTCTGCCCCAATTGGAAATTGTATTTAGATCAGAATTTAAGAGTTCTATGGCTTCATTACATTTGTCGTTGAGGGATTGCTGGCTGGGGCGTTCTGAAAAACTAATGGAGTAGTGTAAGGTTGAGTCGTCTGTGTATGAATGGATGGGAATTAAGGTACAGTTAAGGAGATCATTTATAAAAATTAGAAAGAGAATAGGAGATAGGACAGAGCCCTGAGGAACACCGGAGTTTATAGGGTGAGGAAGTGAACAATGGCCGTCCACAACCGGGCTATGGAACGGCCGGAAAGTAAATTAGAGACAAAGGCACAGATGGAGGGATAGAAACCGAAGGAGGGTAGTTTAGAAATTAAAGATTTATGCCAGACTCTATCAAAGGCTTTCGATATGTCTAGTGCAATAGAAAAAGTCTTACCGAAGTCCCGAAAGGAGGATGACCAAGAGTTAGTAAGATATGAAAGAAGATCACCAGTAGAGCGACCCTTAAGGAAGCCATTCTGGCGATCTGAGAGCAGATTATGAGAAGAGAAATGCTTAAGAAATTTGGAAGCAAGAATAGTTTCAAAAACTTTAGAAAGACAAGAGATAAGAGCAATTGGACGATAGTTGGAGGGTTGAGAGCGGTCACCCTTCTTTGGGACAGGTTAAATGTGAGCAAACTTCCAGCATGAAGGGAAGACGTTAGAGGATAGACAGAGACGAAAGAGTTTGCCTAGGCAGGGAGTCAGCACGGAAGCACAGTTTTTGAGAACAACAGGAGGAACACCGTCCGGACCGTACGCCTTATTAGTGTTAAGCCCAGAGAGGGTAGAAAGTACATCTTTAGAAGAGATTAGGATATTAGGCATAAGTAAGAGAGGAGGGCGGAGAGGGAGGAATAGCACCGGAATCATCCAAGGTGGAGTTTCTAGCAAAAGTTTGAGCGAAGAGTTTAGCTTTGTCAGAGGAAGAAGTGATGGTTGTGCCATCAGAGTGGGAAAGGGGAGGGAAAGACAAGGAAGAGAAATTGTTGGAGAGGTTTTTGGCTAGATGCCAGAAAGCTTGGGAAGAGCTAGAGTTGGATAGTTCAGTGCAATTATTATTGATGAAAGAGTGTTTGGCAAGTCGAAGAACAGATTTAGCTTGATTCCGGGCAGAAACATATGAAGAATGAGAGTCTTGAGTTTTAAGGCGTCGGTACCGTTTGAATGCTTCCTCCTTATTGCGGACAGCAGTAGAACAGGCGTGAGTGAACCAAGATTTTTTAGCATTAGTCTGAGAGAAAGAGAATGGAATGTATGCTTCCATGCCCGATAGGATTACCTCGGTAATGCGTTCAGCACTCTCCAAGGGTCCTCGGCCATGGAAGCAGAAATCATTCCATGGGGAAATCAAAGAAGTACTGCCGAAGAGCCTCCCAGTCGGCAGCGCCAGTTTGTTTCTGATACTTGTAATATGTTGTATAACTCAATGACTATGGGCTGTTGTATAAAAAATACGGTCATCACTGCGGCACTTGTCATTTGACAATTGCCGAATATCTGCCTAGAACAAGGCCTGAAAGTCAGACGAGCGAGTATAAGCAGGGCGGAACGGTCCCATCCATAGCCCCCTGTGCCAGGGCAGTGACTTGTGTTAGTGGGAGACATCTTCAACTTCCTTACAGATTTGGGGATAGCGAAAACCGCTCAAACTCGCTATTTTTTACCGATTTAGTGTCACCTGTGCAATATTGTTGCACGGCAACCAGTGGTCGTACAGACATGATTCAAGTGTCATTGGAATGTTCTATTCCTCTTCTTTCAGAGGTGTATCATTGAAATACGTTATAGCTCTTGTTTATACATGAAAATGTGCTGGGAATAAAGGTTACTTTTAGTTAAAAAAAAAAACGTATGGTACAGTGGTGACCAAGCAATTGTTATATGACAAGTGCCGCAGTCATTGCGTTAAATGACATTGTTGTATTGTATATTACACCAAGTATTTTGTGTGTGTGTATATGTGTATGTGTGTGTGTGTGTGTGTTATGTGGATATTGTTTAAGGTGAGTAGGGATATGACTGTGTTCTACTTTCCAGTTTGTGAGAAGGGTCGCTGCAGATTTGGCTGGATCTAGTTTTAGTCTGTTTGTGGTGAACCAGTCGTGTAGTGTGTTGAGGTATGGTTGAAGGAGTTGTACAGCTACGTTTACGTCTCGATGTGTACATGTGAGTGTTATGTTTCCTGCGTAAGAGGCTGTGAGTATCTGGGGTTTGTGGGGTATGGGTAGGTCGTGCATGTATAGGTTGAAGAATGTTGGTGACAAGACGGATCCCTGAGGGACTCCATTTGTGAAATTTATGATGTTTGATGACTTGCCAATAAATCTTACATGAGCACATCTGCCTACCAGATAGTTAGCCAGCCACCGTTTTGTGTTATTGTGAATGTTTGTGGCGAGAATTTTGTTTGTAAGGTTGTGGCGGAGAATGGCATCAAAAGCTTTACTAATGTCAATTATTGTAACAAGAAGTGTTCTGTGTGGTGGCCTAGCTGAATTGATGACATCAAAAACCTTTAGTGTGAGGTCTGTAAGAAGGCCGTGTTATGATGTTGCTAAGGGGATGCGAGGTGTGATTAACTGTAATATGAGGCATTCGGTAACTTTTGAGGGGGTGCAAAGGAGAGTGATGGGGCGGTGTGAGGAGGGGAGCGTGGGCCATGCCTTAGTATGGTTTTGGGATTGTGATGATGACACCATGCTTCCAGATGTTGGGTATTTTGTCGTGTGAATAACTGTAGTTAGATATGTTGGTGAATGCTTGTGGTCCCAATTCTCTTTCTAATTTACATCAACGACATAGATGAGGGTCTCACCTGTACAATCTCAAAATTTGCTGACGATACATAAATTGCAAATAGTGTACTCTCAAAAGAACAAGTTGGCGATATGCATAGCAATCTAGATAAGTTGTCATGTTGGGCCCAAATTTGGCAAATGAGTTTCAATGCGGATAAATGTAAAGTACTACATATCGGATACCAAAATGAGAAAGCAAACTATTTGATGAATGGCACTCAGCTTAAGAATGTAAACAGAGAAACCGATCTGGGAGTAACAATATCAAGTAACCTAAAACCGAGTCAACAATGTTCAGAAGTTGTTAAGAAGGCAAACAAAATAATTGGCATTATAGGCAGGGCATTTGAGCATAAATCCAAAGACGTTATCCTAACCCTTTACAATTCCTTTGTCCGCCCTCTTCTGGAATACTGCGTTCAATCCTGGTGCCCTTATTACCAAAAAGATATAGACAAGCTAGAACGAGTTCAACGTAGAGTTACCAAAATGATACCTAGCCTAAAGAACAAACCATACGAGGAGCGTCTTAGAGAATTAAATCTATTTCCTTTAACCCAGCGCAGATTAAGAGGCGACTTAATTCAAGTGTTCAAAATCATCAAAGGCATCGACAATATGAACTGTAGTAAGTACTTCACTATCGACCAATCTAATTACACGCGGGGAAACGGGTGCAAAATTATTGGTAAATCTTTTAACTCACACGAAGCTAAAAAAAAAATCTTCAATCGAGTTGTCAACTTATGGAATGGGCTTCCCCGAGATGTTATAGACTGCAGCACCGTTGATTAATTTAAACTTCGCCTAGACAAATAGCTCGCATCAAACCCGCGACTGACTGCGTTTGTAAATGAATAACTTTATTTTATCCTCTCCTCAGTTACTAACCCATCTGTCCCCTACTAACGTCCTAATCCTGCCACCGACATTAGTTCCAGGGTAGTAGTTCCCTTTCCAATGTTCCCTTACCCACTCTAAACCACTGTTTGGACACTTGATCCTCAGTGTTTTGGAGGACAAGCAGCCTAGAAGGGTCACTAACCTGTTGTTGCTTGATTTCCTTTGTACTCCTTTGTGTCTAAGGTGCATACTGCATAGGTAACAGGCAGATGAATTTTTGAGGTTGTCGATGATATTTATTTTTATTTTTGTATTTTTTTCTATATTCCAACTACTCCCTCTCGGGCATAGGCTGAGAGCCTGAACATCCAACCGCTCAACACGGTGAAGCCCGTGAGGTTTTGTTCCAGTCTAGGGAGTGAGACAAGTGAAGCACTAGAATTCAATTCACGGCTCGAAGCAGCCCCATCATCTGAAGCTGTTTCCCCTTCGTGCTTCACTGTCTCACCACCTAGACTCGGACCCTCACTCTCAGAATGCCACCTATTGAGCAATTAACCCACTAGGAATTGCCCCCCCCCCCCCCCTGTAGCATATTTTGAATATGGGAATATTCATACAGTGCCATTTAATCAGGGAACAATGAGGGTATTTTTGTGGCGTTTCGGTACAGCACAAATTCCATATGCTTTGTGTGACTGTTAATGACTCGTCGATTGTCACGTTGGGGGTTAAGATGGCTGACTCATGACTGGTGTGCCGGCGTCTTCATTGCGGAACCACACCACAGAGCTGCAAGTCGAAAGAGGAGCACAGTGATGGAGGCCAAACTGCCACAACATCCCCCTGCCCCCCTCTCGGTGGCACGAGATGCTGGGAATAGCTTCGGTCACTCGGGCAAGTACCACATATTCTCAAACCAAGGGTTGACGGAGTTGCTCATGTCATTGCCAAGTTGCTCAGGTGTAACCCGAATGGGTTGTTCAGCAAGTGGGTCAAGATGCTCAGATCAGGGGTGATGAAGTTGCTCACATCATTTGCCAGGTTGCTCAGGTGCACCTCATGAGGTACTAGGATAGGGAGCTGTAGACCTATTGAGGTGAGCTGTTGTCCGCATTCTACCCAAATAAGTAATTAATTTTATGGTTCCTTTTGCAGGCTCTACAACTGCAGGCAACAAAGTCTCTTTTCCTCTCTTCAGGTAGGTCGCAGTTGTGCCATTCTCACCCAGAAGTCGCCAGAAGCAGGGATATCAAAGGTAGCCGCTCAGGTGGGCCGGCCTCTTGATTACCAAGGGACCTTGGGGGTGTCGTTTGCGTCATCTGGGACGCTGATGTCAATGTTGGCCTCGCCTAGACTTTAGATTAGAGTATGGGGCAGGTGAATTTGTATCAAAGAATGTAACTTTTCCAGAGGGCACTGCTGCCTTCTTAACCCTTTCACGCACATATGACGCATAGGTTGCCAGATTAGCAATAAGAAATAGAGTTATCTCACTCTTATTATTACCTCTCCAAAATTAGTTTTCTGCCCACAGCTAACTCAAAGACAACTTTGCAGAGGTTGAAGTTACTAAACTAAAGGTTTCTAAATACCCCTGATGGTAACAAAGGCTTTAAAGTATCCGTAATTGGCTCAAAATCGCGTCATATGTCGGAAAGGGTTAATGTGGCTATCCTTGTCCCATTTCCTTGAGATCTCGGTATAACACCAAGTTTCCTAGTCCATGGAATGAGCTGGTAGCCGTAGCTTGGGCTCTTTCCAATTGCTCATATGACTATGCCGCGGGAGGGAGGGAGAAAATGAACAAGGAAGGGACTGAGAAACTTACAAATGACATAGGAGGTAGTGAGGAATAGGGGAGTGAAATAGGGAGGAATATGGGAGGGCGATATGGAGGAAGAAAGGAGGGAGGGAAATAGGGAGGAAGAAATGGGGATGGGGGAGGGAGATAGGAAGGAAGAAAGTGAGGGATTGGTAAGGGAGATAGGGATGAAGAATGGGAGAGATGGGGCAGTGAGAGAGAGAGGGTTGGGGAGGGTAAGGGAAAAAGGGGAGTATGGAAGGATTGGGAAAGGAGAGAGAGAGATGGATGGGGAAGGGGAGAGAGTGAGAAATGGGGAGAGGGAGAATAAACCGAGAAAGGAAAAAAGGTGGGGGGGCGGGGAGGAAAAGAGAGAGAGAGAGAGAGAGATAGAAGGGGTAATAGGGAATGGGGGAGAGAAACACAAATATGGGAGAGAAATAGAAGGTACCTTGGAGTACAAAGGCAAACAAGCAAAATCTTATATATTGATCCTTACGAGGCTGTTTGTACCTGAAACTACCTAATTTAAGTGAAAACAAAGTTATCGGTAACACAGTAAAGAGTGTGCTATTCGTTTGTTAACGCAGGTCATCTGGGGGTTAAGAGTGATATACTGTGTATATATATATATATATAAAGTCAATTTTTTAAAGTTTCAGCAGTAGTAGCCTACTATTGTCAATGACATTATTCGGTAGTCATATTCCATAGGTTTACTACTCGATTGAAAAAGTAATGCTTTGTCTCGTGTTAGCTAAGATGTTTTACAATTAACTTATAGCCATATCCTCTGGTGTAATTTGATTTATCATTTGTGAAGTATTTGTTGACATCCATATTGTCAATACCTTTAATAATTTTAAGCACTTGGTTTAGTTCCCCTCTTAGCCTGAGCTTAGTTTAAACTAGACAGATTTAAATCGTTTAGAAGTCTTTGATATGACTTAGTTCTTAGTCTTGGAATCACTGTATTCTCTCCGGTTTATCCGAGGTGTGTGAGGGAAGGAAACAATTACAGAGAGGGATAGGGGAAGGAGGATAATAATAATACAATATTGTTTGTATTTCCACTAAATAGGGAGAGGGGAGAAAGGAAGAGAAGGAATAAAGGGGAAGAGGATTCATTGTGAGAAAGGGAGAGGGGGGGGGGGAGGGAAGATATGAAAAGGGAGGTGGAAGAAAACGAGGTGGCCAGGGGAAGGTAAATAACTGGAGTGGGTGAGTAAGAGGGAAGGGAGAAGGGGGAGAATAGGGAGAGGTGGGGAAGGAAGGGAGACATTTGAGGAAGGGGGAGTTTCAAGATAAAATTAGAAAGGCACATGAACGTGAGGGGCTGGGTGAGAAAGGGATCTGCCTTGCGTGGGCCAATCGAATTTCTGCAGACTCCCGTTTTCTTAGGTTCCATGGGTTTTGAAGGTAGGATAGGGAGGAAAAAGTGAGAGTTGGAGGGCTGGGGTATTGGGGGAAAGAGAGAAGGACATTGGGAGAAGGGGGATAGGAAGATAAATAGGAAGGGAGGGTGAGGAAGGATAAAAGGGAGGGGAGGGAGTGTTGAGTTGAGGAGGGGGGCAAGGGAGGTAAAGGGAGAAGGGGGAGAGCATAGGACGGGAGAAGGGGGGACAGGCAGGGAGGGAGTTGTGGAAGGTATAGGGAGGGAGGGAAGGGGGGAGAGTACCAAGAGGGTGGGCTTCACGTGGAGAAGAAAAAAAAGCGCGCCAAACACCGCCCTGCCATCTAGTGAGCGCGGGAGACACTAAATCCCACAAACACTCCACAACGCGCTGGTCTTTAACCCCTTCAGTACAACAGGTAGCGTCGTTTTAAATTCAAATCTGGCCAGCGCAGGACGTTAGAACTCCTTGCGTATACAGTGACGCAGGTTTTCCTTTCATTCGGGGTATCAACAGACGATTTTATGTTTCTTAGAAAGTATCTGTGTGACTGAGGGTTATTTAAAATAGATAAACCACTCTTTGATTCCTAAAGATCATTCCTAAGCTTAACCCTTTCAGTATGCGATGACGTATTCTATATATTAGACGATTCAATCAAGTTGGGATGATTTATGCGTGAATGAAAGGCTGACCCGATAGAGTGTACCCCTTAGATTACTATAGGAACTTTCTAAGCCAAATAAAACCGTCTAATGCAAGATGAAACAAATACGTCAATTGATCCTGAAAGAGTTTGATTCTTTCCAACATTAGATTTACAACTTTTGCAGCATACAACGATGCATTTCTTGATTTATTTGGGCTACCAGATGTTATTCAGTTTAGAATGGACCTGATAGGGTCGAAGGGTTCATTGGTATAACATTGACCTTTTATTATTTTCCCACGGTGTCTTCCTGCAATGCAAACAAAAAGTATATGTATGAACAGGGTATATATTGAGCCCAAAATAATGTACCCTCATAAAGCTATATTGGTGATAATAAACTCATCTAGCCTAATAATTATAAGGATAGAAATGTGTATCAGAAACAGTACCGGTATACCTAATTATTTTATATACCTTCTTCATATCCTGATTTTTAATAGTATTGTAGAGATCGTGTATTGATACTTTGAGCAAATAAAATAATATATGCGACATACAGAGAGGACTAAATAGTAATAGTTGTTTGTTTTACCCAGGATTCCAATAGCCCATATTATAAGCCTTATAATGGTGGATTCACACGAACACTTTTGGAGATTTTTTTTAATCTGCAACTCTATTCTGGCAACATTTTGAAAAACAATTTTGAACTGGTATTTGCAACTAGGCTGACGGGTGATTACTTTAGGTGACACAATTCACATACACATATTGCTGAAGCTGCCAGAGAGAGAGAGAGAGAGAGTTGCCGGAGGAAGTTGAGGGAAAAAGTGTTTGTGTGAATTCCCCTGTAAGTGCACCGCGAGCATCGAACGGCAAGTGTACAGTCAAACTAAATAGCTAGCGAAAACTGAGGTTAAATTGGGTGAAATCTATATAGGGGGACATTAACTAAACACTTCTATGACGATATATTAATAGTCTTAATCATACTAATCATTGGTTATTAGAATGCAGTTGGCCACATGAAATTGTATCCATTCTGCAAATAAAGTATGATTGAATTATACATGTATTTTTTTATGCAGTTGATACATCCTATGGTCAAATCCCAGTTGTATAGGAAGTTATACTTGTAAGTCAATCTTACTATGTTTCCTTCCATACATGAATCAAACTGTGCAAGAGGACTGTACTGTATAGGTGAAGGGATGGTAACTTAACTGTGCAAGAGGACTGTACTGTATAGGTGAAGGGATGGTAACTTAACTGTGCAAGAGGACTGTACTGTATAGGTGAAGGGATGGTAACTGTGCAAGAGGACTGTACTGTATAGGTGAAGGGATGGTAACTTAACTGTGCAAGAGGACTGTACTGTATAGGTGAAGGGATGGTAACTGTGCAAGAGGACTGTACTGTATAGGTGAAGGGATGGTAACTTAACTGTGCAAGAGGACTGTACTGTATAGGTGAAGGGATGGTAACTGTGCAAGAGGACTGTACTGTATAGGTGAAGGGATGGTAACTTAACTGTGCAAGAGGACTGTACTGTATAGGTGAAGGGATGGTAACTGTGCAAGAGGACTGTACTGTATAGGTGAAGGGATGGTAACTTAACTGTGCAAGAGGACTGTACTGTATAGGTGAAGGGATGGTAACTGTGCAAGAGGACTGTACTGTATAGGTGAAGGGATGGTAACTTAACTGTGCAAGAGGACTGTACTGTATAGGTGAAGGGATGGTAACTGTGCAAGAGGACTGTACTGTATAGGTGAAGGGATGGTAACTGTGCAAGAGGACTGTACTGTATAGGTGAAGGAATGGTAACTGTGCAAGAGGACTGTACTGTATAGGTGAAGGAATGGTAACTGTGCAAGAGGACTGTACTGTATAGGTGAAGGGATGGTAACTGTGCAAGAGGACTGTACTGTATAGGTGAAGGGATGGTAACTTAACTGTGCAAGAGGACTGTACTGTATAGGTGAAGGGATGGTAACTGTGCAAGAGGACTGTACTGTATAGGTGAAGGGATGGTAACTGTGCAAGAGGACTGTACTGTATAGGTGAAGGGATGGTAACTGTGCAAGAGGACTGTACTGTATAGGTGAAGGAATGGTAACTGTGCAAGAGGACTGTACTGTATAGGTGAAGGAATGGTAACTGTGCAAGAGGACTGTACTGTATAGGTGAAGGGATGGTAACTTAACTGTGCAAGAGGACTGTACTGTATAGGTGAAGGGATGGTAACTTAACTGTGCAAGAGGACTGTACTGTATAGGTGAAGGGATGGTAACTGTGCAAGAGGACTGTACTGTATAGGTGAAGGGATGGTAACTTAACTGTGCAAGAGGACTGTACTGTATAGGTGAAGGGATGGTAACTGTGCAAGAGGACTGTACTGTATAGGTGAAGGGATGGTAACTGTGCAAGAGGACTGTACTGTATAGGTGAAGGGATGGTAACTGTGCAAGAGGACTGTACTGTATAGGTGAAGGGAATGGTAACTGTGCAAGAGGACTGTACTGTATAGGTGAAGGGAATGGTAACTGTGCAAGAGGACTGTACTGTATAGGTGAAGGAATGGTAACTGTGCAAGAGGACTGTACTGTATAGGTGAAGGGATGGTAACTTAACTGTGCAAGAGGACTGTACTGTATAGGTGAAGGGATGGTAACTTAACTGTGCAAGAGGACTGTACTGTATAGGTGAAGGGATGGTAACTTAACTGTGCAAGAGGACTGTACTGTATAGGTGAAGGGATGGTAACTGTGCAAGAGGACTGTACTGTATAGGTGAAGGGATGGTAACTGTGCAAGAGGACTGTACTGTATAGGTGAAGGAATGGTAACTGTGCAAGAGGACTGTACTGTATAGGTGAAGGGATGGTAACTTAACTGTGCAAGAGGACTGTACTGTATAGGTGAAGGGATGGTAACTGTGCAAGAGGACTGTACTGTATAGGTGAAGGGATGGTAACTTAACTGTGCAAGAGGACTGTACTGTATAGGTGAAGGGATGGTAACTTAACTGTGCAAGAGGACTGTACTGTATAGGTGAAGGGATGGTAACTTAACTGTGCAAGAGGACTGTACTGTATAGGTGAAGGGATGGTAACTGTGCAAGAGGACTGTACTGTATAGGTGAAGGGATGGTAACTTAACTGTGCAAGAGGACTGTACTGTATAGGTGAAGGGATGGTAACTTAACTGTGCAAGAGGACTGTACTGTATAGGTGAAGGGATGGTAACTGTGCAAGAGGACTGTACTGTATAGGTGAAGGGATGGTAACTTAACTGTGCAAGAGGACTGTACTGTATAGGTGAAGGGATGGTAACTGTGCAAGAGGACTGTACTGTATAGGTGAAGGGATGGTAACTGTGCAAGAGGACTGTACTGTATAGGTGAAGGGATGGTAACTTAACTGTGCAAGAGGACTGTACTGTATAGGTGAAGGGATGGTAACTTAACTCTTTTAGTATTTGAGGACACATTTTTACACTTTATTCTGGTTATCAATGGGCGATTTTATGCAACTTATGAAGGGTGACCGGTCAACTAAACCAGTAGACCATTTCAACCAGTACCAAATCAACCAATACGGTTAGGTTAGGTTAGTACTATATTTTGGCACTGGTTTGGTTGGTCTGGGCTAATTTGGCACTGGTTGAGAGCTACTGGTTGAAATGGTCTACTGGTTGAGATGACATGGAACCCTTATGAAGGATCTCCAAGAGTCAAAGGTTGTAAAAATTATCTCATTTAATTCTCAAGGTCCCATACATTCTTATTAAGCTGAATACAAAATAGAAACAATCTGTCAAACGCGTCCTAATCTTCAAGGGGTTATAATCCAAGATATGGTTATATTAACACACTTTATGAATAAAACTTTCAGTGAACTATATATTTTGACTGTACAATCTGGTCCAAAAGTCGTATCCCACCTTCACAGCTTTATTATTTTGTACTCGATATAAACCAAAATATATCTTGATGGAATTTAAAATGTTTTAGTGAAGATAATTATTATTTTTATTAATGAAAAAAACATAAGGCTGAATTTATGGAGTTGGGAACACTTTTGGATGTATCTTTTTTAGTATCATTATATATACAGTATACAGTATATATATATATATATAAATAAAATAATTATATATTTAGGCCTATATATATATATATATATATATATATATATATATATATATATAGTTATATAGTTATATACTGTATATAAAATCTATTTTTTTTTATTTTCCTTGGGTAAACTTAGATTTATTTCAGTTGATATGTAGGCCTATAGTAAGGTTCCTCCGAAACTGCATTGTCAGTATTTATGATTTCCTTTTATTATAATGGGTTCCATTAAGCAAATTGTAGCCTACTATTACTTTCCACCCTATCTAAGCATAGCAGTATTTATTGTTTGTATTAAGAGTAATGGTAGTGTAATGAATATTTTCATTATTGCGTATTTGTTAATTTCATATCGCATGTATATTTTTCAATTGCAATTAAAAAAAAACTTTCACAGGCAATAGTATCGTTGCACAGATGATCAAACTTAAAACTGAACTATTAATACATTTATTTAATTATACATCTGTAAGGCTTATCTTTTTCATCAAACGTGCGATATTATCACCTGTAAATGTTACTATTTTAATTGCTAATGCGTAATAGGTTTTTACCTCTTTGCAGTACTATTCATGTGTTAATATTTAATGTTTTTCTTTTCCTGTATGGCTTGTACTTCCAATCATCCTCGATTAATGTTCAGTGTTATAATTATGTTTCATCAAGTACTATTTATCATGCTATATGATTATGTAATGAAGTTGTAGCCAATATTTTTGCATATTAATTATTATTAAATACAAAACAGTAAATTAGTTCTGATTATGATGTGTATACTTTAATAATGTTTGATTATAGATTATTAGAACAAAATACAATATTCTATTATAAAAGCTAAAAATGGGGACAAGTTCAAACACAGGATAAATTTCCACATATAACTTTTAATTCCATAACTCTATACAACATTTTGGCATCGAAAGTAATTAATTCTTATGTACACAAAACATATTAAACATTAACCAATAAATTACAACAGTGAGATCAAGGTCAGGTAAGGTTATGTCACCCAGGAAGCCAATAGAAGGACAGGATTTTGTATCGAGATAGCCAATTGTAATTCAGGATGCTGTGGGTGGGGGTTCGATAAATACAAATATATAGAGAAGGAGAGGAGACAGAAACAGGCATGAAAGCCTGGACAAATTGAGACAGAATTAAAAGTAAATGTAGAATGAAGAGAAGGAGTAAACACAGAAAATAGTAAATAGCAAATTTAAAAAATGGGTGACACTTCAATAACGTAAAAAACTCAAATAAATTAACTACAAAAGATTCTACAATGAAGATAAATTATAATAATACATGAACATATAGAAAATATAACTTCTATACTTTTCAGGTATGCAAATTTTTCGTTTGGGAACAAGTTTGTACAGTTTTAATGAAAGACAAGAGATTCAGCTGTAATGATCATTGCTCTGTAATAGCTGAATAACGAAGCTTGGTGATAATTACGATATTGCTGCAGCTACAGGGAATACAAGCCATAGTCTTAATAACATGACGAGGTCATCATTCCCTTATTTAAATATGATAGTGATAAGGGGAGAACTAGCCCCTCCCAAATGTTGACTATGGCCTACTATAATGATAGCCCTATCTATCCATGAACACTTATAATTTAATATAAAAGTTACACTGTATATACAGATTATATATATATATATATATATATATATATATATATACTGTATATATATAATGATTGCAACATATATTTTCCGTATATACGGTTATTACCAAAAAAAAAAAACATGAAAAGCTAAACTCCTCATATATATTTTAATCATAACTTTCAACCGATTTGGATTTGATTTTATTTTTATTAAACTCAAATGTTCATTAATCTTAAGATTCAGAGATATATATGACTAAACAGAACATATCCACTGTCAACATGTATCATTGAATAAGCTGAATGATGCAAGTGGCCATTAAATAAACAATAACAAAAGACTAAGCTAGATATATAATATATAAAGTGACTTGAAATTCGGCATCATAAGAGCGTGATAAAGGTATGAACTGACTTCAAAGTAAATTTAATTGTTAACACAAATATTTCCATTATACAAAAGTTGATAACTACAGATGCATGATATAGGCCTAGGTAAATTTAAATTGAATTATAAGTGAATACAATCATATATAACTACAAGAGTCTATAATATATGCAAAATGTGATTAAGTGATGGGTAGGCCTAATGCAAAATAATGAAAAACAAGTGAAAGCAATTTTGATAACACAGCCAATGCAAACTGTGACTAAACACTGATGGGTACTGACACGCATTTCCAAACTGTGCAATGTTTATATTTAGTGGTCTTTATTTCAAGTCACTACTACGCTAACAACGAGATCATTGGATGTACAAATATAACAATACATAACATTGCTTGTACTAGATATTATAATAACATAACACCACTCGTCTTCTGTGTCTTTAAATAACTTAAATACAGGATGTTATTGTCTAAACTTTATCTGCTGTGGGTTTAAATCTAGCGTCACCGTGTCCCTTTCTCGATAAGGGAGGCCAACTCGTTCACATTTTGAGTCACTTGTGTCAATGCTGAATCCTTCTGTAAGTCGTTCTGTTGTACTTTTACATTGTGAGATCTAAGTTACATTGAATGAAAACATTTCTTTGGGATAAATTCAAGGGGAGAGAGGAGGGAGGGTAGGGGAGGGCTTATCAAACCTTTATAGGCCTACAGAAAAAAGGGAGGTGGGACAAAAAATATATAAATAAAAATAAATCTTGCGCGCTAAATATGGACACTTTTTCATAAATATATATACTTTGGGGGGAAATATAAAAAAACAGTCTTTGGGATATATTCAAGACGGGTACTCAAATAAATATGAATGCTAAAACACGGGAAGGGGTAACTACGATAAAAATCTTGCACTTAAATATCGGACTTTTTCGTGTGATTTCAGGTTAATTTTCAGAGTCCTCTTGCCTCAGGTCAGCTCCTCTGATGGCGAGATTAGAGATAGTGGAGTCCAATAAGTCCGGTTTGAGTTGCACTTTGCCCCGGTCCATTAGACGCGGCGTTCGGACTTCGGTAAAGTAGTCGGTGATCTTGCGTGGGCTTTTAGTTGTGGAAGACTTCTGCTGCAGGCGCTTGACAGGTTTCGCAGTAGTAGTGAGCGGTGATGATGGTCGTGAGAGAGATTTGGGGGACGAGGGATTGCTTGTGGTTGTGTTCTTGGTGAGGGTTAAACAAGTGGTGTGGGAGGCCAAACTGAGGTCGTTGGGAGTGGTGATGTTAGCTGCTGAAGTAGGGATGTGGGTGCGGGACTCGTGAGTAGTAGCTGCAGTAGTAAAGTGTGTGTGGGTAGCTGCTGGGATGTGGGTGTGGGTATCGGGGGCACTGTCGGAGGCGTGGCTGGTGTGGTAGAACTGTGGGGCGGCGTTGGTAGTCTCCCAGGCGTAGGGTCCTCTGGGAAGCGGCGTCATGGTATTGAAATCGAAGCCCCAGGTCGCCGCGTCACTGGCTGCCATGGCGTCGATGTGCTCCCTGGCGAATTGCAAGTTCCTATCAGCTTCCTTGGGTTCGCTGCTTGCAAACAATCGCCTGCTGACTCTGCCTGCTGTTCTGCTTTTCTGCCCCCGTCGTGCCCATACCCCACCGCTAACCCCCATGCCTTCAACACAAGCTAGACCCATGATTCAGGGAGATCCAAGGGTCTAGGGGTACTCTGCAACAATTCCCAAAGGCCTCGTCTCGCAGCGTACCTCTTAAGACGATATCACACAAAAGGGCCTGGTCTGATGTAACTAACGTCCCAAAGGGTTTCTTGATCTTGCAGGGACCCTTTTAGATGTCACCAAGGGCTTAATGAACTGTGTGGCGTCCTTAGATATGTCCAAATAAGTCCCCCCGTACGAACTTCACCGTCCTTTACTACACACGCACACACACGGGGCCCTGCTTCGCACCACAACAACACACCGCACCTCCACAAAGTTGTCACAATCCTCAATTCCTTCTTTGGTCGGGTACACAGCGCCTCCCCACTACCACACCAAGCACTCCACAGCTTTACAAGTCCTTCGCTAACCCCTGAGGTACCTCCAAGGGTAGATTATGGAGAGGTGGACGAACGGGGTGGAGCGGGAGAGCGCGTGTACGTACCCCTTCCCTGCTTAAGCCAATCTGACGCTGCTAGCAGCTAGCTTCGTGTAACAGAGTGGATGGCGTGGTGAGGGAGCCTCGGAGGAGAGAGAGGGGGGAGGGAGGGATGTGGGGAGCGGGCGAGAGAGAAATAGGGGGGGGGGGGGAAGCGAGAGAGGAGGGAGAGGGGGCTGGGGGAGTAAAGGCGTCAACCCGGCACAGTGGCTGGGCTGGGGTTGGTAGTGGTGAGCGTTGGTTCACTCAACGTCACTCCTTCCAACACCGCCTTACTCATCTCTCTCTTATATCTATGATGTATAAACAAATTGATCTTTATGTAATACATCTCAAGCGCACAATACCCATCAACCTTCCTGTAGTATATACAGTTATATATATATATATATATATATATATATATAATATATATCTTTGAACTTAAAGAAAATATTGATTGTTGTTGTGCATCAACTAATTTATCACATTACAAGTACTAAGCTCTAGTGGAAATTAATTATATTTTGCATATATACCGTATATAGAAAATCAGGTCCTCTTACCATGGATGTGTAATGCATTGTATGCATTAATAAACATAGAAATGTGTGTGTGTGTACTTAATATATCTAATATACAATACAACATATCAAACTCAAATGTTTGTACGTATGTGAAAGACTAGGCGTTGAACGAAGCCTGAAGCATCGAGTGATACCTTGCGGTCTGATGGATCCATTTTAAGCCCTCTCACTCTGTTTCTCAAGATAGCGAATGCATTTCATTTTGTTTCGTTTCTCAGGGCCAATGCTCTCCGTCCCTCTCTCTCCTCTCCCCCTCCCCTACCCTCCTCCCCTCTCCCCTCTGTAATGTTTTCTTCGACTTCTGAACATCATATTTCTCTCTCTCTCTCTCTCTCTCTCTCTCTCTTTAGGCATATACACATTAAATCTCCGTCTTTCACAATCATGTGCTTAGGTATCTGCGTACATCAAACCTCTCTCCTTATGTATATTAACATCAAATATCTCTCTCATCCTCTTTCTCTTTCCCCCTTTATCTTTATCTTCTTACATATATGCACATCAAGTCTCATTCTCTCTCTCTCTCTCTCTCTCTCTCTCTCTCTCTCTCTCTCTCTCCTAAATTATCTTCATTTTATCTCCCGAAGTATTATACCCGTCAATCAATACTCGATGTTCTTATTTCCCGACATTCAATATCCTGAACAAAACAATCATGCCAAACATGGTATTATCATATATTTTCGTCATTTTTGACAGTGAAGATGAAGAACGCGCGTGTGTATGTGTGTGTGTGTGTGTGTATTGTTTAAGTTTTATACATTACATGCATATACATTATAAATAAATCACACATACTAACACAGTGAAACATAGACAGTTCTATGAGGTGTTTGGTGTTGGAATTAAATTAATAACACTAGATTATATCACTCATACACACGCACACACGTACAAACATGAACTTACCTACACATACACACACACATTTAAGAGCAATGCACCCACACAGTACTACACACACACACACAGACACACACATACATAAAACCCTACACATACAACAAGCACATCAAGTACAACACACCCACAAAAAACACCCCTTAACACAGAGACACACGAACACCCCTCAGCACACATACACATAATCCCTCCACACAAAAAAAAACACAAATTTAGAACACCCCCCCCCTCCTCCCACAACACACACACACACACACACACACACACACACTCACACACACATACACACCTGCTGCCACCTAAGGGTATAGTAAAGTTGACCTTGACCCCAGGTTACGTGCAGGTTATTATAGTGGTGAGGCTGGGGGTTGCCTACTGGTATTTGTTGGATAGGTTGGTTGGTTGATTGATTAGTTGGTTGGTTGGCTGGTAGGTTGGTTGGTATATGGGTTGGTTGGTAGGTAGGTAAGTTGTTGGTTAGTTGGTAGGTAGGTTGGTTGGCAGGTATAGATTGGTTGGTGGGTAGGTTGGTAGGCTAAGTGGTGGGTTGGCTGGTAGGCAGGTTGGTGGGTTGCTTGGTGGTTGGTAGGTTAAGGGGGTATCACACTGGGCCAATTATCGCCGTTCTACCGCAAAAAATGGAGCTACCGACAGTCTCCAGCACAAATCTCACCATTTGACGGAGCTAGGATGCTTCCCGCACTGGATGGGAATCACCGTTTTTTGACGGAGGTAAATTGTCAGTCTCTTTACAGCTCGCATTTAATCTCATTGATATCTCAAGTATATGACGTCGAAATATATATTTTGCTACATAATTGTGTGTTTTGATCGTGAGAAGGGCTGCAGATAGACATAAACTAAGTGAATTAATGCTAAAATAGCTAAACCACTTGCAGCTAAATAACCACTTCCTAGCTACGCCACGGCGATTGGTATGAAGCGAAACATTCGATCCTGTGTAGTGGGAGGAACTGTTTTTCAGATGCCTATTTACTAAGAATCATTGAACAATATATTTAACCTAGCCTAACCTAACCTAGTATATTAGTGGACTATTTATGAATGTAAAATGTAAAATATATTTTGTAACATTACCAAATTATTGAGATAAATACAGTTCTATCCGCTACACAGGATTATACCAGGCATTCTACAACCTCCGAAAAGTTCAAAATATTTCCTCATAATGCTCCAAATATAAACAATTATAACGCAAGCTTGTAGAATGACTCATATTGAAATATAATTGTAGATACAAATCCATATTACTCAAAATTATTGGTGAAACAGCACAATATAAACGATCGCCTAGCGCCGAGGTAACGACAGGGGCGCCGTCATGCAGGTTATAGCCTATATATTGCAAAACACTTCCTCATAGCTACTTATATAAGCTTCAAACGCAAAATATAGCAACATTAACGTATAGATTGGGTCCTATTACACAAAGTTTGTCAATATCAATCCATATTATTCTACAGTTTAAGTGAAACACCACAATATAACGATCGAAACATATATTTTGCTACAACATTAGGTGTTTTGATTGTGAGAAGGGGTGCTGGTAGACATAAACAATGTTCAAGGTGAATTAGTGCTAAAATAGCTACACCACTTGCAGCTAAATAACCACGGCGATTGGTATGAATCGAAATAATTCGAAAACCTCCGAAAAGTTAAAAAAATATTTCCTCATATAAGCTTCAAATTAAAAATAAAATACACTAACGTGTAGATTGAGTCATATTGCATTATAATTTTAGATGTAAATTCATATTACTATGCATTACAGTATAGGTGAAACGGACCAATATAGGCTAAGGTCGAACGTTGTTATTGTTGTGTTGGAGACTCACGCAGCCAGGACGCTTGGCGTGTGTCATAGAATTTGCCGGCGCTACTGACCGGAAACTGAGACAGGAGATCGGAGAATGGCGAGAATTTGGCACAGTGTGATGCCCCCTTTAGTCATATTGGAGAGATTGTAGACACCAGTCAGCAGTTCAGTACCCAGGGGAGGCCTTATAGGCAAGTGATAAAGAGTTGCTGGAACTTCTGTTTCAGTTGTCTAGCTTCCCCCACTGTTTATGTGTGTGTCTCACCTACACAGAGAGTAATCCAGCTAGCTCTCACAAATACCTCCTATTAATTTAACAACACTAAACAACCACGCCACACTTCTTTCCAATACACACAAAACAAATAGTTTAAATGGCGATTATCACTTTCAACTTTGGTGTGACATTTGTTGCAGGCAGTTTTGCCTTTTGTTTCCTTCATACAAATAGGAAAATAAGGTAGGTGGTAGGTGGATTGGTTTGTTGATAGGCAGGTAGGATTGCAGATAAACAGGTGCACGATAAGAGTTTGGTTGCTTAGGTTGGTAGGTAGATGATTGGTTTGTCGATTAGTTGGTTGGCTAAGGTAGGTTAGTTAGTAGGTTGATTGGTTGATCAAATTGTTGCTTATTATGTATATGTAGGGCCTTTGCAGAGAGCCTATTTATATCATTTCTATTTTGTGTTTCACGATCCCACACTCAAACACATTGTCTAAAGTCTATGGATGTGAACACCACCATATCACACTATGTCTTTTACGATACAAGGAGTCAAGGACGCCTTTCTTCTATTTTGCCTGGGCAAACTGTCTCATCCATCAATCTGACCTATAAAATTCCTTGCTAAGCTTAATAAAATCGTCTATTAACAGCCAGACTGTGTGTCTGTTAGTAGACGAATTTATTATTTTATTAAGCTTAATAAGGCATTGTAGGGGTCAGAGTGATGGTTGAGACAGTTTTTACCCTTTTGATTCAAATGTTTTCCAAACTAAATAGAATCGCTTAGTGATAGCCAGAAATAACTGTTAAAACGTGGCATATTCCTCAAGAGGCCAAGCACCACTAAGCACAAGCCTAAGTGAGTCATGTTGGAGATATTTGTTCTATTTGATAGCAATGAGGGAACATAAAACATCGTCTGCTGCTCTTTGAAATACACCAAACAGTAATCAGTTTCCATCCAATAAGTCGAAATATATAGATTGAAGTCATCAAAATATCTCTTATTTCTATATTCATTAATGTTACAGACATAATACTCTCAAATTACATTCAGTACATTGCCCAATATACAAAGTATATATAGAGACATATGGCAAGGCAATATGGCATATGGCATAATTATGGCAAGTTTCGAATCCTTGCCAAATGTCTCTGTAGGCCTAATATATTATGATTTATTCATCATAATTATATACTTTGTAAATTGGGCAATATACTGAATATAATTTGAGAGTATTATGTCTGTAACATTAATGAATATAGAAATGAGTGATTTTTTTTTTTTTTTTTTTTTTAGGGAAAGGTGGATGAGAGGAGAGGGTTTTATGTGGGAGGCAAAGAGGGAAAGATGAAGCAAGTGTGGGAGGCATAAAAGTTAGTGGGCATACCACTTCGCTTTATTTATAATACATTGGTTATTTATAATACATTGGTTTCACACATTATACATTTTCGTTGCAGTATTATTATTATTATTATTATTATTTTTTTTTTTTAACATGCATTTTTGGAGCTAGCTAAATACATAGTTAGTTTTTCATAGCCTATACAATCAGTGACAGTTGTGTCTTAAAATTATTACTAGCTAAGTAGCCTAAAATGTTATTAATTATACTTATACTATACTGGCCTGCCTAATAATTGTATAGCCTACAGTTGTCACTTATGATTTAGCTAGATTCGAGGATGTTATTTGTTGGATTGTCAGTTGAGTTTATAAACAATATTGAAACTTAATTTCTTTATGCTTAGTAGCCTATTTAGTATATAGGGGCAGGCACTTGAGCATTGTTTAATGAGTGATAATGTTTGATGAGTGATAATTTATGAGTGATATTTTGATGACTTCAATCTACATATTTCGACTTACTGGATGGAAACTGATTACTATTTGGTGTATTACAAAGAGAAGCCGATAATGTTTTATTTTCCCCCATTATGACTGTTATGTTAGACAAAACAGGTATTTGTGGATTCTTCTAACAGGGAGAAACTAGGAGTTTAATGTGTAAATACAAAAGCATACAAGATGAGTTCTACAATAGGTACAAAACAACACAACAAGATATTATTGGGATGGAATTTGTGCTGTACCTAGTATCAGTGCATTACCAAAAAGCCCACCGAAACACCCAAAAAAAAAAAAAAAAACCCTCTTTGTTCCCTGATTAAATAGCATAATATGAATATTCCCATATTCAAAACTATGCTACAAGGGGCAATGCCTATAGCGAGTTCATTGCTCAATAGGTGGCATTCTGAGAGTGAGGGTCCTAGTCTAGGAGCTAGGACAGTGAAGCACTGGAGCGAAGCAGCTTCAGAGATGTGGCTGCCTCGAGCCTTGGGTTGGCAACCGTGCATCTTTCGAAGGCAAGATATTGGGGGCTGGTTGTATCCCAAAGTGCTTCACATGTCTCACTCCCTAGACTGAAACAAGACCTCACGGGCTTCGCCGTTCAATGTACGGTTGAATGTACAGGCTCTCAGCCTATGCCCGAGAGGGAGTAGTTGGAATGTAGAGAAAAGACAAAAAACAAAAAATACTTTATACACAAAATAAGGTCTCGCATAGCAAGAAGGTACAGTACGTATGTACCGTCTCTCTCTCTCTCTTTCTTTCACACACACACACACACACACACACACACACACACATACTGTAGATACCTCCACACATATACAGTACACACACAAACACATAATCAACATACACACATTCATAACACACACACATAGACATTCATACACACACACACACACACATACATATAAATTATGACGTACACCCTCATACACATATACACACATACATATACAAACACACAGGCAAACATACACACATTAATATTAATGTTAATTGTCCTTTTTCATCCACTAGATTGTTAAATGTGTATTTTCAGCTCATCAGGCTGCCATTCTGTATATAAATCGCTTATTATTATTATTATTATTATTACAAACACACTCCAGGTACGCAAATGTACACACTCACACACAGTCTCGCACACACATACATAAAGACACACAGGCACCGACACACACACACACACACACACACACACACACATTCAGTTGCACACATACACGCACCCAGTCGCACACGCACACACATAGTCACACACAGTCATATACACACAACCACACATACACACAAGCACACACCCACACAAGCACACAAACACACACACTGCAACTAGAGGGGCACTTAGTAGAGCACATACCTCCGTCTACGTTGGCTGCTTGTTTGCCATTAATATCATAGGCCTTAATTTTCTTCTGGATTTTGGTTCCAGAATATAATACAGACCGCCTCCTAAATTGAATCACTTCTTCCTTGGAGCATATCCTATCTGCCTATCAAATGTCGTGAAGATCGATCCATAACTTTGTGAGATACCTTATTTGCAGACAAACAAACAGACAGACAAACTGAGGTGAAACCATAACCTCCGTCCATCTTTGTCGGTGGAGGTATCGTGAGATACGATGGAGAAAAATATAAGGAAACACAAAATGTGTTCTCATGCAATGAGAAAGGATAGGTGAAACAATATGAAGAATGCCCCAAAATCGTTCTCAAGCCATCAGAAAGCATTATAAAACGAAAGAAAAACCTTGAAAATGGAAACAAAAAACTTATATTCCCATGCAATAAGAAAGACATGTTGAAACGAAAGGGAAAAACAAGTTTGTAAACAGATATACTTGAATACATCCCAAGCAAGACAATACAATTGGTGCTCAAACGATCTGAGAGAAAAAATAAACCCAAACTTGCGATCAGAAAAAACCTTCCCATGGTAAAAGAAAAGACGACGAAAAATATATCTTGCAAACAGACATAATATATTCTCAAGCAAAAAGTGAGGTAAAAAGTCGAGAACGAAAAAGAAAACTTGACAGAACCCTTCCTATGCAACAAGAAAGGGAGGACAAAAGATACAGAAACAAAAAGTTTGCAAACAGACCTAATAATATATTCCCAAAGCAAAAAGTGCGCTCACTATAGTCGTGACACATTACACGGGCGAGTGAACACGGGGGGTGCAACAGAAGCTTTTGGATACCGTGTCGCAAGGGATGATCCGGGCATGGTAGAGAACCTGTAGTAACAGAGATTGCCAGTTTTTGTTTATATTTTTATAACCAGTTCAGTACCGGCGACATCGTTATAATTGTATTCTAGGTGTTATTAGACGATTTTATTCAGTTTAAAAGGGCCTCCAGCAACTAACAGGATTTGAACTATCTCACTTAACCCTTTTTGATACAATAGATCCTTCTTACAATGCATACAATCGTCTAATGTAGCTAGGATCAAATACAAAAGATGTCGCCATTTTGGTGTGATAGGTAACTTCACAGGGACAGCATGTTCTCAATTTATTATTTATTTATTGTTGAGGCCATTGAGGATAATATAAGAATTTCTCCAGGGCACATCAATGTCATTTAAAATCCTTACTCTTTCTATCTGTTGATCTTCGATGGGGTTGCTACGGAAATGTATGCATTTAATCTCAAAATCATTGCTGCATATACATACAAAGATCAATATATGTATCCTATACCAGTATTGCTAAATGTATATTATGTGCATGTGCCCGTTTGAGTGTAATGAGAGAGGGTAATTAGGTGAGTGGCACCAATATGGCGAAGGTTGGCTGATCTCTATTACTACACGGAGGAAGAAGCATGACCCTTTGATACCGTGTTGCAAGGGATGATACGGGTGATGGAGGTATTGTATCCTATCACGTTTGGTTAGTACGTACATTATTGAACACGTATTTTAATGTTACTACATTTCGTTGCTAAAAGTATTATCAATATTAATAAACATTGCATAACACATGTAGGCATATTATGGCTTATCAATAACCTAGGCAGAAACTCTAAGCAGCAAACTGTAATTGTTATGCTTTTAAATATAATAAATACATAAATAAAAATAATATATTAAAAAGTAAATTACTCTATGTTAGGTTAGGTAAATGTAAGTAAATTGATATCTGTGTCGACCTATCAACAAATTGCCATAACTCAAATGTAAAAAATAAATGCAAATATATATATATATATATATATATATATATATATATATATATATATATGTTATATTATATATATATATATATATATATATATATATATATATATATATATATATATACTGTATATATATATATATATATATATTTATATATATATATATATATATATATATATTGTTATGAGGGGAGGCTTCGGGGAAAGCAGATGCTCCAATAGCCTAGCCCACAGCACTGTTCAAAGAGAACCGTAGCAAAAAGACAACACTGCTGTAGTCATGCACCCAACACTGCCCACCGTACTACACTAACCCTGCAACAGACATGCTCTTAATATCTGACTCAAACACCAAGACACGCAGGTTCTCTAGGAAAAAGGGTTATCTTCCTCTTTGCTCTATTAAAGCAGTAATAAAGGAGAAACAAAATATCTACTGTCTCAAGAGTCGAGGCCTATCCACCTCGGGTTGATAGTGCTATTATTATGTCAAGAGTACTTCTAAGATTATTCTAAACGGTGCAAAAGTGCCAAACCATAATACTGCTAGACTCCCAGAACAATTCATATCATGCCCAGTAGCTTAGGAACCGAGAATAATACAAAACAAAAACCATGGGAAGAGTCCAATACAGTAGCCTAATACATGAGACACAAGGGTTGGTATCTCAGTAGGTTGATGCTGGCTGTCAAAACGCTGGTCCAAACAAGCCAGTCATTAAACGACTGTATATACCACCCTCAATAATACACAATATAAAAATACAATTACAATTTACAATGTAGTAGAAAAAAGGAAAATAAATGGAAGAAGAGTGTGAAGATAACATACAAGAATGCCAGTAAATGCAATGCTCCTAACTAAGGAAATGCAGAAAACTCTAAATGCTAGCTAATAGGGTTAATGTAAAAATATTTATGTTTAAAGTGACTCCAGACTTGCCATGCTACTATACAATAGGGAACAAAAGAATATATGCGGTTATTAAGGAATCTAGATAGTAAGCCTACCACACACTGAACAGTGCGTGTGGTCGATACAATGTCTGTTTCGGGAGTGTCGCTGCTGGCACGGCCGAGGGAGTCCTAGGGCCCGCGTGGGGAAGGAAGGGCTCCAGGCGCCGCCAACCTACATAATTAACCCTCGGAATCCGGGAGGCCTCATATGAGGCAAACATAAAATCATCATAATTCGGCAACCACGAGTTGTAGCGATGTCATCTCAACAGCAGTCTACAGACAAAAAAAGGTTCTACAACTTGCAAAACAAATGACTGCTCTAGGTGGTCTCAATCAGTAGCTACTGAAATATGAAGCTTGACTGTACGAAAATGGCCCCGGACACAGCGATCTGGATCATATGAGGCCCCCCAGATCCGATGGGTTAAACTGGGTACCTGTGCTCTCACTATTAACACAGTAGTAATCAAACAATTATAAGACATCATTGGGTAACTTATGATAAACTTATATAATCCCAAAAGGGTTAAACAAATTATATAATTACACTCTTAGCAGAACAGCAAGGTTGCACGGTATGGCGCCACTAAAGACGACAACAGCTCTCATGTGGGAACAAGGAAGAAAGCAAAAAAGAAAGAAGGCAGGCCTCCCCAACTAGGCTATGTGCAAATTATACAAACACTTACAACTGGAGCAGCTATAGTTCAGTTGGAAGTGACAATATATAAATATATATATATATATATATATATTGGAAAGTGTGTACAGTCTACGACAGAACTGCTGTCATGGCCTGAGGCAATGTATTAGTTCACTTATCTTTTAATAGATGGCCCTTTAATCGCTTCTAATAAAAGGGGGCGGGGTTAATATAGAGGTTGGAAGGAGGAGGAGTCAAACATGTGTGTGTGTGTGTGTGTGTGTTCTAGAACAGCACGCAGAATAAGTTTATTTTAACATAACACACAGGCTATATTATTAGATTAGCCCATGCTGGATCACAAAAGTAACACACATTAGGTGTTGCTTTATTTATGGAATTTAATATACAGACAATCAAGTTTCTATTCTTCGCACTTCCCATATCCACTCCTCCCCCTCTCCCTTTCACCCCAACTCTCATTTTTCACCCGCTTTCCCTCCCCTCCCTCCCACCTCTCTCTCTCTCTCTCTCTCTCTCTCTCTCTCTCTCTCTCTCTCTCTCTCAAGGACGTAAATGATACCCTCTAAAATACGCAGATAATACTATGCGATTGCTTTGAATTTACATATACATAATTTATGTTAGGGATGACTAAAATAACAAACATATATTGATTAGGAATAGGATAACTAGGGAGGCAGCGAACAACACCTATTGCTCGCTGCCTCGCTAGTTATCCTATTCCTACTTAAGCTACGATTCCCGAAGAACACGTCTATATTTGTTTGTATATATATTAAGTGTAACAATAACACTTAGGATTCAAGTTATTTGTGTTGGCTTAAGGAATAAGTTGAATAATACATAAATTATACTTATGACCTCCACAATTTGTAATGTTTGGGGAGACGGCGCTTCAACCTCTCTCCCTCTGTCCATCACATGCAAGCACCAACCCACCAACACTAACACAGGATACAAAACACACACACACACTGCGACGCTTCTGCATAGTAGCCACGTGCGGGCATGCGCGCGCGTCGGCTGCCCAGCCGTTTAGAAACCGGCTGGTGGCAGCCGGCCGGTAGGCTTTTCCTTAATATATATCCTACGACAACGTAATGACAACGTCTGGGATATTCTTATGTTGTTTCACAGCTTGTAGCTGCCCTTATTCTTAACCAACGCATCTTAGTATATTTTATTCTCGATAGTTGATTGTTTCATTATAATATATAAGATGTAAGTCTAGTGAGGGCGGGAGGAGACGAGCGGGAGAGAGAGACCGGCTTGGGACGTTGCTTCGCTTGCCAGCTTGGGACGAGCCTGAAGCGTTGCCACCTGCATTTGATTGCAACGTTAGGCTTAGTTTCGACTCACGCACGGGGTAGAGGATTTTGACCCGGCAACTGTGTTGAGTGTTGCCAAGCATGGGATGTATTTTGCATGCCTAGGGTTGGGTCCAGACAGATTCAAGACTCAGAGCTCACCTCACTGTCGTACCCTTCGGACCCCCTTGATATCTATTCCTCTCAACCCCACTTAGAAACTTTCTCTCTTACTTTGTATACCTTCTTTCCACTACTTCACCAATCTATTTAATTATCCCATCCCCTTGATAGACCTTATATCTATTATTGTATTAACGACGAGCTCTCAGATAACTAGATAGGATTTTGGGCCTTATGCAGAGACGTAATTGTTAATGAGACCTAGGAAGCTTTTTTGTTGTCTCATATTTGGTGGTTTCATGCTTGCTAGTGTGTTCTTGTGTCAGGTTAGCAGGGGCTAGACAGGAGGGGAGGCTTTTTGCGATCCTTTAAGTAAAGTCTGCTGGTGCGAGTCCTGTGGACCCGCACGACTTTACTAGGATACCCGTGGGAGTCTGGGGGCATTTTCTTGTCTGTGTCCCTGTGTGTCTAGTGTTGTGTTGTGTGAGGGTCCTTGCCTAGTCCACTCAGCACTGCGCTAGCACGTCTTGCTTTTGTTTTAGGGTCGCCAGGAGAGAGTCAGATACTTGCGATCTGAGTCTCTCAAGAGAGCACCCTTTCAATTAGAGTAATTTAGCGCACAGACTTGGGAACATCCCTAGGCTAGAGCAGGTGGCTCAGCCTGGGTATCCGAAGCCTATATCCTTCCGGCTAGACCTCTGCTACCTGGCAGATTAACAGCTAGGGGTTTATTATCTCTGTATGTTTGTTATTGTGCCACAGTTTACCGTTTTTGTGAGCATTGTGAGTCAGGGTGTGGCTTAGAGACTCTGTCCGAGCAGGCTTGCCTGACTAAGAGTGAGAAGCACACCTGTATGTGGTTATGTTGCGAGTTGCTACCTTTATTTAATTATACCTATGCCATTATACACTGTATGGCCTATCACTAGTATTTATTCCTGCTTATGAGTTAAGAGTTCTCTAAATCCGTAACATACTTTCTTTGCTAAGCATCAGATCCTACAGTAGCCGCATGCAATTTAGAAACCCGCATCTTGTCTACCTGTACGATGTTTTGAGGACTGTTTGCTTTCACCTTCTTTCACGCAGGGGTGATTAGTTGTATTAATTAACGTAACGTTAAATGTACTTTCTTCTAGTTTGTTATTAAATTGTTTCTGCAATTTAATTCCGTTATCTATCTTTTCCTTGAAGCTTTAAGTCAACTTATTTGTGTGATCTTTTATATAGCCTGCTTGACTATCAGCAGTCTATAGTGCGTGCACCCTGTAACCGAGTCATAGGATACCTCGTTGTCCAGGCAGGACTCTTGACGGTTTAGGGTGGTTTGTTGCCTGGGTTTATAGATAAGGGTTGGATCTAGCGTTTTCCGTTGTTGCTTGTTGCCGCATACCTAGTCCAATAGAAAGAGCCCAGTGTTTATATATCCCAGGACGTAACAACACTCACACCCGATAACATAAAACACACATCACACACATGATCACATACTGTACAACGTAATGGGACAAATCACTCACATATGATAACATAAAACGCACACACACACACACTGGTCCAGGCAAACTAGAAAAGGTATTAGCATTATTGAGGAAATGCTGCTGTCTTCAGTGCGTGCCATGGCCATCCTGAGCCTTACGACGTATACAGACTAAAAACACACATAACAAAGCCACTATAACAACTTCGTCTCTCTCCAACACCCCTTCTCCCCTCTCTACACTCTTCAGAAAATAGGAAAGTAGAAAGTAGCTACGAGGTGCCGTTGTAAAGGCTTATCCTTCAATACCTTCACCTGACCTGACCCCATCCGGGGTTTAGCTGGTCCACAAGGGTGTGTGACATGAACCCAATAGAGAATTTGTGGCCCATCACGTCATGGAGTGACGCCCTAATTTAAGTTGGAAAATGTTTAAATCAGCTCCAACGAGAATACAGGTGGTAGTTGATGCAGCTTGTGGGTGGAGATCATATTGATTGAATACATTTAAATTGTAAATGTTTACATTTAAGAACCCTTTATATATATTATATAATGTCTTTCCAATGTTCACCGTAACAATGATGGTGAAATAATACATATTAAATTAAATTCAAGGTAACATACACAGAGCTATAGTATACTTTTAATTATGTTTGGAAGATAATTTAAACAATTCGAAGTAAAAATATAAAAGCCTAAACAATTTATATCAACTTTAAAACAACATAACCAGATTGCTTGGATTATCGTAATTGTTCAATTCGATGACTTACTTTATAGTAAATCATTACAATGGGTAGCGCCGAACTGTTACTGATAATGGGAAGCCACAGTAAGTAATCTAGTAATTATGAATCCACTGAGAAAAGTATAATACAATAATCATAGCGTGTCATATTACATGTTAAGGTAGATTATGAATTGGTCAACCACATTGCTGTGAATAGTGATATGGAAGAAACAAAGATTTACTCTAATATCAAAATTTGTTTTTATTACAAAGAAACACGTTTCGGCTCATCTAAAGTGTTTTCTCTAACTGAGCCGATAGGGTCTTGTCTTTATGATATATATATATTTGGTTATAATTTGGTCCAAGCTAGATTACACTGTGATACAACTTGTCTTGATGCGTGGATTGTAACATCCCGTTTCAATTACTTATATATTTATACGATTGTTCACACTAACCAGGACGCCAAGGTTGGCAACTTTGAGTGTTTTGCAACGGAGCATATCTATTTATTTTCTATAACACATTGTATAAGGTAAAGAATATAATACGAGTTAATAATTGAGAATCAGTAAAGGTAAAAAGAACAGTATTATTAAAACACCAAAGTAATTTTTATGGACAGCTTTGAACACGATGATGAGGAAAATTATATATTCGGTTAGGAGAGAGAAGGGGGAGAGAAAAAGAGAGAAGGGGGGAGATAGGGGAAGGCAGCAGAGAGAAGGGGAGGAGGGGGGAGTGGGAAGTTCGAAGGATAGACACTTGATTGTCTGTATATTAAATTCCATAAATAAAGCAACACCTGATGTGTGTTACTTATTTGTGATCCAGTATGGGCTAATCTAATAATATAGCCTGTGTGTTATGTTAAAATAAACTTATTCTGCGTGCTGTTCTAGAACACACACACACACACACACGTTTGACTCCTCCTACTTCCAACCTCTATATTAACCCCGCCCCCTTTTATTAGAAGCGATTAAAGGGCCATCTATTAAAAGATAAATGAACTAACACATTGCCTCAGGCCATGACAACAAGTTCTGTCGTAGACTGTACATGCTTAGATTGATAATTATGCAGGATTCGAAACTGCATAATAAATCGTAGGCTTGTCCACCATTCTTTAACTGTCTTCGTAGCGCAATGGATAAATGCACTGAATTTCGGTGTGAGCAACCTAGGTTCGAATCCCTGGGCTGCCACATGTATTTGTTGATTTCATTAATTGAGTTTAGGAGTAAAGTCGGTTGGTGGAGGTAACATAATAATTCATTCAGGTTCAGGGGTAGTTTATAGAGAGGCCTTCCTTAGGGTTAAGGCCCCATTAATTACTCCTTCCATTCATCTATCTATAGCCTATGATAGCGCAGTTGGAAAATGTGTACATGCTTAGATTGATATGCAGGTTTCGAAACTGCATAATAAATCGTAGGCTTGTCCACCATTCTGTAACTGAGTTAGTAGGGCAATGGATAAATGCACTGAATTTCGGTGTGAGCATCCTAGGTTCGAATCCCTGGACTGCCACATGTATTTGTTGATTTCATTAATTGAGTTTAGGAGTAAAGTCGGTTGGTGGAGGTAACATAATAATTCATTCAGGTTCAGGGGTAACTTGTAGAGAGGCCTGCCTTAGGATTAAATAAAGGCCCCCTTAATTACACCTTCCATTCATCTATCTATAGCCTATGATAGCGCAGTTGGAAAGTGTGTACATGCTTAGAGGATTCGAAACTGCATAGTAAATCGTAGGCTTGTCCACCATTCTGTAACTGTCTTCGTAGCGCAATGTATAAATACACTGAATTTCGGTGTGAGCATCCTAGGTCGAATCCCTGGACTGCCACATGTATTTGTTGATTTCAGTAATTGAGTTTAGGAGTAAAGTCGGTTGGTGGAGGTAACATAATAATTCATTCAGGTTCAGGGGTAGTATATAGAGAGGCCTGCCTTAGGGTTAAGGCCCTATTAATTACTCCTTCCATTCATCTATCTATAGCCTATGATAGCGCAGTTGGAAAGTGTGTACAACTGTACATGCTTAGATTGATATGCATGATTCGAAACTGCATAGTAAATCGTAGGCTTGTCCACCATTATGTAACTGTCTTCGTAGCGCAATGTATAAATGCACTGAATTTCGGTGTGAGCATCCTAGGTCGAATCCCTGGACTGCCACATGTATTTGTTGATTTCAGTAATTGAGTTTTGGAGTAAAGTCGGTTGGTGAAGGTAACATAATAATTAATTCAGTTTCAGGGGTAGTTTATAGAGAGGCCTTCCTTAGGGTTAAGGCCCCATTAATTACTCCTTCCATTCATCTATCTATAGCTTATGAAAGCGCAATTGGAAAGTGTGTACATGCTTAGATTGATATGCAGGATTCGAAACTGCATAATAAATCGTAGGCTTGTCCACCATTCATTAACAGTCTTCGTAGCGCAATAGATAAATGCACTGAATTTCGGTGTGAGCATCCTAGGGTCGAGTCCCTGGACTGCCACATGTATTTGTTGATTTCATGAATTGAGTTTAGGAGTAAAGTCGGTTAGTGAGGTAACATAATAATAATATATATAAATATATACCGTATATATATATAGGGTAAGGGATTAGAATATGCCCCACGTGCCTTCTGCGTGTCGTAAGAGGCGACTACAGAGGTTGGGTCGGTGGGCTTGCGACCCCCACCTGTGAAAAATAGGTAGCAAAGAAAAACGAACAATCAGTCTCGGGTGCGGACCCTGTGTTGATGAACCCCGACCGACTATGGAAAATTCGGACAATCTTAGAATAGGATCGTGGAATGTGAGAGGCATGAATGATGACACAAAAGAGAGAGAAGTCATGGAAGTGTTAGTGAATGCCAGGCTGGATATATGTGGAATGACTGAGACCAAATGGAGGGGTATAGATGTAAGAGAGTGGGAGTGTGGAATGGGTGTGTGTGCTGGAGTGAGTGAGGGAACAGCGAGAGAAGGTGCGTGTTGTTTGTAAGTAACAAATGGAAGAGACTATGGGTCTGTGGGTTCAAGGATTGTGTTGGTGAGAATGAAAGGAATACAAACGTGGGTGATTGTGTGTGTGTATGCTCCGACAGAGGATAAAAAGTAAGAGAGAAAGAGTTCTGGGTGAATGTGGAGGCGTGCTTGGATAAGTTTGGCATGGACGAGAGAATATTTCTGATTAGGGATATGAATGGGAAGGTGAGTGATAGGAAAGTTGATGGAGTGGTGGGGGGGTGGGGGGTACCGTCAGAGGTGAATGGGAAAGGTAGTGCACTTGTGGACGTATGTGTGGGGAGGAGGCTGTGGATAGCCAACACCTTCTTCCGACACAGAATGATACACAGGTACACATGGAAAGTGGTGTGGACGATGAAGGATAAGGATAAGACAGTGGTGGAACGAAAGGCACTGATTGATTATACAGTATATGTGTGGATGAACGGATGAAGACATCTGTGCTGGATGCTAGGGTGTATAGGGGTATTGGAGGGGGTCTGTCTGACCTTTATGTAGTAGTAGCTAAAATTAGGATACAAAAGAAGTGGGTGAGGAGAGCTGGAGGGAGGCGAGAGGAGGTTGGAATGGTGATGAGGGTGGAGAGGCTGCAGGAGGAGGAAATCAGATAGGAGTACAGGAGAGCAGTAGAAAGACGACTAGTTGGGTTCGACCTGGAGGAAGTGGAGAAGATGAACAAGGTATTTAACCCTTTCACTGCGGGTGACGTTCTGGAATGTTTTGGCAAGTTACAGCAATTTCCAGGCTTTAAAAGCCTGTAATAAACGTAAAAATCGAGTGTCAGTGGGTGGGAGCGTGAGGGGCCCACCTCCGACCCTCAGAGCACCGAGCGGCTCACTGAGCTGGGCTGTGTCTCGGGCGAGTCTCTCTCTGTCTCTCTCATCAGTGTAGCCAAGCGAGCGAGTGTTACATAATAGCGGGGTTCCCGCGTTTCACTGGGACCACTGCGAGTGAACCAGACCATGTACACGGTCCGTTCTGGTGTCATTTTGAAGCTATTTTCGCCTAGTTTTCGGCAGAATACACTTCATTTAATGCAGATGCTTGATTTATCATTCAGGAGTACCTGAATAGAATAGTGCCTCCTAGAATACCCCTCCTCCAATAGCAGATTTTGGCCACTGATTTTCGCCTCCTCTGATCCTCCACCCTCTATATATACCCTTCCTGTTTACCTTTTATATCATTCCTTCCTTACTTGATAATGCTGGTTGTCCAGTGAAACGTGTGCGTCGTATATCCTGTATCATCATATACATTTATGTAACCCTGTACCACCATGAATTTTGCTCATCTCATTCATCTACTTCCTGCCACCCAGCGAAAACTCATCAGAGACCTGGAAACCTTGAATAATAACATTTCCAACGCAGAAATTGCCATTTCTTTCAACCTCGTATGTATTAAAGAAAAAAAAAAAAAAAAAAAACAAAAAAAAAAAAAAAAAAAATGTATATATATATATATATATATATATATATATATATATATATATACTGTATATATTTATATATATATGTATATACAGTATATATACTGTATATATATATATATATATATATATATATATATATATATATATATATATATATATATATATATATATAAGCTCCCAAGCACTGAGAACACGATGGCAGAACGCGCGTAAAGAGGTACAGAGAACTATAAGATTTTTACAGAATGAATGGTGGACAATGAAAGGTCAAGAAATACAAACATATGCTGATTCCCATGACATGCACAACTTCTATGATGCTGTGAAACGAATCTATGATCTTCAAAATTGTGCACTCACACCACTGAGAACAGCTGATGGGACTACATTATTGAGAGACCAAAGGTAAATAGTGCAAAGATGGGGTGAACATTACAATGCCTTACTTAACCAAGCAACCCCCATAGACCACACAGTGTTGCAAGAATTTGAAGAGAGAGCAACAGTACATGAACTCGACCTCCCACCAACTTTCAGCGAATTACTTAGAGCAGTTACGACACTCAAAGACAACAATTCCCCTTGCCCAGATGGCATGCCAGCAGAAATCCTAAAACATGGTAGCTACTTACTTCGATGCGACCTCTATCATTACAACCTGGAGGTATGGGACAGGTACCTCAACAGTGGAAAGATGCGAACATTATAACAATATACAAGAATAAGGGCGACAGATCTATAAGCGGCAACAACAGGGGTATCTCTCTAATAGCAGTTGCTGGGAAAGTCCTCGCCAAAATACTGATTCAGAGATTTACTACCAACATTACTGAAGGGTTATTGCCAGAATCACAGTGTGGCTTTCGCAAAGATCGTGGAACAGTGGACATGGTATTCACAGCCCGTCAGCTACAGGAAAAATCAAGAGAGTAAAACAAAGATCTGTTCATGGCTTTCATTGATCTTACAAAAGCCTTCAATACTGTGAATAGAAAATCCCTGTGGGAGGTGCTACGTATCTCTGTCTGTCCACCAAAAATTGTGAGCATAATATGACAGTTCCACGAAGGCATGAAGGCTAGAAACATGAGTCAGAACCATTTGAAGTTGGCTCTGGGGTTAGACAAGGCTGTGTGATGGCACCAGTGATATTTAACGTGTACTTGGTATGTGTCACAACACTCCTTCATCGAGCCCTCCAAGAAAGAAGTGGGATCAACATATCATAGATTAAATGGCAGCCTATTCAACATCAGAAGATTTCAGGCAAGAACTATAATATCACTAGACCATGTCCTTGACCTCCAATACGTAGATGATTGTGGTCTAGTTGCACACTCTCCAGAGGCACTGCAGGCTGCCCTAGCAGCCGTTTCAGAGGCCTACACCAGATTATACCTGTCGATCAACATCAGGAAGACACAAATAATTTCTCAATGGTCAGCTGACATGCCACCTGAACTGCCAATATTCAGAATAGATGAAGAGGAGCTAGCAACTGCTAGATCCTTCAAGTAACTCAGCAGGCTGTCTCTCAAATAACACAAGCATAGACGAGGAGATACAACACTGCCTCAAACAAGCAGCAGCATCCTTTGGCTGCCTCCGCCCAAGAGTCTTTAAAAACAAAAACCTTACAATATCAACAAAAATTACTGTTTACAACTTAGTGTGCATACCCACCTTACTTTATGCCTGTTAAAAGTGGACAACATGCTGACGAAACATAAAAGCTCTGGAGGCATTTCACATCAGGTACCTTCAAAATATCATAAGCATTACATGGCAAGACAGAATCCCACATATCACAATATTGGAGAGAACCAAAAGCACCAGTATATAGGCAATTATTGCTATACAACAACTTCGCTGGACGGGCCACATCATCCGTATGCCAGAGGAAAGATTTCCACGTAGAGTGCTGTACAGCCAACTTCACGAAGGTAGAAGGGCAGTGGGTGGATCCAAGCTGCGATATAAAGACCACCTGAAGAAGACGCTCAAAAGGTGCAGAATAGAGCCCATGAGCCTTGAACAAGTTGCATCCAACAGGGAAGACTGGAGATGACACATCCAGCAAGGAGTGAACCCCTTTAAAGAGGACCATCAACGTGAGAAGCGTGCTCGTAGGCACGCCAGGCGGGAACACCCATCACCACCACCTGCCCAAAACTTTCAATGTGCTGACTGTGGTAGGTGATGCTCATCGAGGATTGGCCTCTACAGTCACCAGAGAACCCATAGAAGATGAAGACAGGAGAGAACGTCATCATCGGACAACGATGAACTACCATAAGTAATATATATATATATATATATATATATATATATACAGTATATATATATATATATATATATATATATATATATATATATATATATATATATATATATATATATAAATACAGTATATATATATATATATATATATATATATATATATATATATATATATATATATATATATATATATATATATACAGACAGAGAGAGAGATATATAGTTACATTGATTTACATATATATACTAGCCACACAGGTCTTACAATCCCTGCGAGGTGGCCAAGACCTAATTCTAATAAAGATATCAACCCTAAGAGAAAGTGGAAGGAATGGGGAGCAAAAATGAAGGCTCTCTCTCCCCACCCTCCGGCAATTTGCCATACATGAAAACAGTCTCTTGCAGGGCTAGGAAATTGCTTGAAGGATTTTACTGTATAGTTAGAAATGGAAAGGAAAAGGCATGAACACCTTCACTTTTTGTTTTCATTTTTTCTGCTCTCTTCAACTGAAAACAGTGTTCATTTCTTCCAGGTTCTCTTGGCAGTGATCAATTTCTACCACAGACCAACTTCTCTGTGGTATGAGTCTAACCTTTTTTTGAATGTGTATATTGAGTCACTGTCTATAACTTCTTTAGGGAGATTATTCCACTCACTAAGAATACTGTCGATGAAGATTATTTTAGTTATGTCTAGGTTCGCTCTCCTGCCTGTTAGTTTTAATTTGTTTCCTCTTTTGGAACCTTCTTTGGCTATCTTAAATAGATTATTAGAATTTACGTTACTAAATCCTTTTAGTATCTTAAAATACTCTATCAAATGTCCCCTTAACCCCTACTGTACCTTAGGGTACTACCACAAAAGTCCCCCCAGTCCCAAGCAATGTGGCCAAAATGGCAAGATATAGCAACCTCCCACCTCAAAAGATGGAAGAATACTGCCTCTCCCAGCCTGTAGAGGCTTGGATATAAGCTGAGAAGTGTTGCCAACTCTAGAGCAGTGCTCAAACGTCATGGTACCAGGTACTGCCTGATACTGGCAGTTACAAGGATCATATATTACTGACGGCTCTCTGCCGTCGCTGGGACTGGGGAGTGATTTATCTACTGACGGCTCTATGCCGTCGCTGGTACTGGATGGGTTAATCTCCGTTTCTTAAGCGAAAACATATCGAGTTCTCTTAATCTTTCACTGTATGGTTTATTTCTAAGGGAAGGGATCAACTTTTTTGCTCTACGCTGAAAGGATTCGAGTTTCTCTATGTCTTTTATTACGTAGGGAGACCAAAACTGCACAACATATTCCAGATGCAGCCTCACAATACTTTTATATAATGGTACAACTAAATGACTTTAGTATAACAATGAAAATTTCTTTTAATGAATCTTATTGCTCTATTTGCTTTGTTAGATGCTGCGGTGCTGTGGCTTGTAGAATTTAGATTTTCGTTGATAAGCACTCCTAGGTCTTGTAGTGTTGTGGTGCTTTGGCTTGTAGAATTTAGATTTTCGTTGATAAGCACTCCTAGGTCTTTCATCTGTGATACGCTCTTTATCTTTATCTCCATTCATGTGGTATTTGTATTTGTTGTTTTGGGAGCCTATTTGTAGTATCTGGCATTTGTTTATATTAAAAGGCATATGCCAATTTTCTGAACACTCCAATATTATGTTAAAATCTGATTGCAGGCTGATTCTATCGCTATCCGAGATTATTGCATTTCCTATTTTAGTGTCATCGGCAAATTTGGAAATTATTAACTAGTCACTTGAGTCCAATCTGATTCCACTCCACTCCACTCCAGAGAGAGAGAGAGAGAGAGAGAGAGAGAGAGATAAGAGAGAGGGATCTCATGAATCAACACACCTACCCTCCCTTCGACCCCCATCCCCCCAAAACATCCTCAATAAAAGCCCATATATTCAACAGGGTGCAATTGATCGGGTTGCAAAGTGACCGCCCCGGGCCTATCTCTTCAATGAACTCACGTTTTTTCTCTCTCTCTCCCTCGCTCACAGCCTCTCTCTCTCTTTTTCTTTCTTTCTCATCCTGATTTATTTGCCCATGCTCATTGTTCCTTCTGGTGGGAAAAAGTTGGTGAGTGAGAAAGGCTATGGGAAAAGTGAGAGAGAGAGAGAGAGAGAGAGAGAGATTTTGATTTGATTTTGCACCGAGGGGCGAGTTTATTGAGCAGCGCCCCCCATCCTGTGAGGGGACAACCACTAGTAAGGCGATACATACTGCTCAAAGAGCCATTATTCCACTGAAACAACAGCATCGTCGTCTGGTTACATTCATATTTGTGTTTATAAGTCAGGTTGGCATTATTCAGATGTGTTATTATAGTTTCCTCATTTAATTGTCACATGGTCTGTATAAAAAAAAAAAAAAAAAAAAAAACAAAAAAAAAAAAGCAAGCAAGCTTGTAGTGACTGAATTATTAATTGACAGGTTGTAAATAATAGCACTACAGAACTAGTGCAATCGTATGAGGAGACTATTCATATTTTCATTACATCAATGATTATTGAGATCATAGTTAGCTGAATACAATTATTACAAAAATAGGCAATGGTATAAATCAACATAATACATAATTTAATACAGGCGGACATAATCATGATCCGGTTCGTTGTGCACTGGGAGCTAAGGTGTCTTGAGATCGCCTCGTACCCATACACAACGAACGTATTATAGTCTGCATGGTTGGTATCTAATTGAATATACTTAGTGGGTATTTCAAGAATGTCAGGGGGTAAGGAAATGTGATTTGTATATTAGAAGACTGTGATTAACGAGACGTGTAACATGTGGAGGGAGGTGGTAGAAAGAGAGGGATCTCGTTGGGGGTGGAAGTTTCGCTCCCAGGAATTTTCGTTCCTGTGGTATTTCAATAATAATAATAAAATAATAATAATAATAAGGGGACAACCACTGGTAAGGCAATACATACTGCTCAAAGAGCCATTATTCTACTGTAACAACAGTATCGTCGTCTGGTGTTATTATAGTTTCCTCATTTGATTGCCACATGTGCTGTATATACGTGCTCATGAAAAAAAAAAAAAAAAAAAAAGTGACTGAATTATTAATTGACAGGTAAATAATAGCACTACAAAACTAGTGCAATCATATGAGGAGGCTATTCATGTTTTCTTACATCAATGGTTATTGAGATCATAGTTACAGTAGCTGAATACAATTATTACATACAAGATGTGACTAATATTTCGAACTACATTAATTATTATGCAATAATAGTACCACAAATATATTACAATCATATGAGGGACACTTCACATTCTTCATTACATCAACGGTTATTGAGGTCATAGTTAGCTGAATACAAGAGTCACATACATAATGTGACTAATATTACCAACTACCGAAGTTATAATGGAATTATAGTAATACAAATATTTTACAAAGATGAGTTACATGGTTCAAATTCTTATTACAATAATGGTTATTGAGGGGATAGTTAGCGCAATATGACCAGTGGAGAAGTTTACATGCCGATAGAAATATAATATTTAGTAGGGTGTGTGGTTATGGGAGAGAGGGAGGGGGGTTGTAGGAGGTAGAGGAATGGGTGGGAGAGGAGGAGGTAAGGTACTCCAGGGAGGAGGAGGTAAGGTACTCCAGGGAGGAGGAAAGTGTGAGAGGGGAGGTGTGTGTGTGTGTATGTCCCTTCTTAAACATCCTAGAGGGACCCTACCCGTCGTGACCCAGTCACCAGACCCCAGCCAATGCCTTCTCTATACATAATTATGTATAGAGAAGGCATTGCCCCAGCACCCAAAACACACAGCCACACAGATTCAGATTCATATTCAAATTATTTTATTTCCATAAAATAATATTCGGAGGGAAGGTGCAAGTGGTCCTCCGGGAGGGACAATGCCGCAAGAGAGAGAGAGAGAGAGAGAGAGAGAGAGAGTTAAAGTTACATGAATACACAGATGACGTCGTACTTCGTTAGTTTCACGATTATAATACACTTCACCTCCTTAAGGTTATCGTTTTTTTCTTGGCGCGTGATAACGAGCCAGCAAATTAGGAGAAACCGGCATTGGTCAGGAAAATGTTGTACCGAAAAACGTGCATATTTAGCTTGAAGGGGTCTGAGGAGGCATTATTCTTAGTCTAGGGAGAAAACCAAAAATACATTGCCTGCAAATGGCAATATAAATCAAACCCCTGAATAATAATTAAACAAAATATCACAATAACCCCGAAGGGTTCCATGTCACTTCAACCAATAGACCATTTCAACCAGTAGCTCTCAACCAGTGCCAAATTTACCCAGACCAACCAAACCAGTGCCAAAATATAGTACTAACCTAACCTAACCTAACCGTATTGGTTGATTTGGTACTGGTTGAGAGCTACTGGTTGAAATGGTCTACTGGTTGAAGTGACCGGTCACCACCCCGAAGATGTCAAAGCAGTAATGTTAACCAAGGGTGGGAGGAACTACGATTAATAAGCGACTTTTGGTACCCACAGATGATACCCACAGATGATATCTATCTGGTCCAGCCTGTGAGCAACGGCTCAAAAATACCTTCGAAACATGCAAGTTCGGGGCTTGGGTAGGCAAAGGTTATATATTTTGTTATTTATTAAGGTCATATTTCTGATCTTGGTCCATCCATAACTTGTCCAGCTCACGATCAAATTTCCACACTCTTAACACCAATAGCCTCTTCTGGGAGATTATCCCAATTTTCAATCACACGATTACAGAAGGAATTCTTTCTGATGTTCAGTCTTAACCTATACAACCTCTTACATTGTCTCCTGGTATAGGCATCTTGCAATCAATCACACACGCATTTGTAGATTATATATATCCCCGCTACTTTTCGAGACGCAAAGCTAAGATTTTTTTTGCTCTGGTTTTTGTAATAATGTATTCATGTGCAGGAAGAGGGATGTTGATCGCAAATACCTACTTCCAGCAAAAGGTAATCCACAGGTACACGTGCAGGGTGGAAAGAAAGAGGGAAGAGGAAGCAGTTGAGAGCAAAGCAATGATAGACTATGTGTGTATAGATAAAATAATGAGGAGGTCAGTGATGGACGCGAGAGCATTTAGAGGAGTTGGGGTAGGTCTGTCGCACCAATTTTTAGTTGGGGCGAGAATTAGGGTAGAACATAAATGGGTGAATAACAGAGAAAGAAGACAGGAGACGGGAAGTACGGTGAGAAAAGTAGAAGCATTCCAGAAGAAGGAGAAAGGAGTTACAAGGAATAGTTAGTATCTCAAAGACCTTGATGTCCATTGCGGGAAGATACTGGAAGTAGAAGGAGAGGTATTGTTTAGTGAACTACCCTTATTACAGGTGCGTAAAATACCATCTCTCTTCTTGAACTGCTCTACTGAAGAACTGTTTACAACCTTTGAGAGAAGTTGTTCCAGGTAGAACAGATACTAGTGCTGAACCTTTTTCAATTATATCTTCCAGCGATTGTTGAATGTTGTATTAATATAGAGACTAAATGTTTTCCTATAATCCACATTGTCAAAACCATTAAGTATTTTATAAACTTCAATGAGCTGACCTTGTAGTTGTGCATTTCCAACGGAAAGAGATCAAGAACTCTCAACCGTTCCTCATAGCTCAATCTTCTAATCGATGGAATATGTTTGCAGCCCTAGCTTGTACACTTTCCAGTCGCACTATATCTTTCCTGAGGGCTGGAGATCTGAATTGAACAGCATACTCCAGGAGAGGGCTTATCAGAACGTTGTAAAATGTGAAGCCTATTTCCTTATTTCTGTACTTAAATTGCCTCTTAATAGAGCCCAATAATTTATGAGGTTTCATCTCTACTTTAATGTATTGCTTGGAGAACTTTAGGCCACTGCTGATCAGAACACCTAAATCTTTTTCCAAGTCAGACACTTCCAGAGGCATTCCCAATAGCGAATAGCTTGACTTGGGGTTTGCTTGGCCGATATGCATCACCTTTCCAAGTTTAGTGGCATCTGGGAAGTCTCAGACCATTCACCCAGTCTGTTAAGATCCATCTGGAGCTGTTCAACCCCTTGAGGGTCTTTCACATTTATTCTAAGCTGTATATCATCTACAACTTGGAGATCACACTCAACAGACCAATATCGATGTCATTGACATTATGATAAATAGAAGTGGGCAAAGGATAGATCCCAGTGGAATTCCAGAAGTGATTGGAGTCCACTCAGAAGAAGCACCATTGATTATCACTCATTGCAGTCTACCTATTCGCCATCTTTCTATCCAATTTGTGACATCTGTATTACTACCTAGTGCACTCATTGTTTTTAAATTCGTCTGCAATGACACACTCTATCAAAAGCTTTTTGAAAATCTAAGTAAAGGATGTTTTTTAGCTCTACTTTTGTAATACTTGCTCAGCATTTTATGGACAAAATCCAACAAATTGGTAAGACATGATAGGTGTTGCCTGAATCCATGTTGGGAATCTATAATCAAGTTGTGGATTTCCAGGTAGTCAATTGACCACTTGCGAGTTTCGTTCTATAAGGACGTTGGAGCTGTTGATATTGATATTCAGCAGAATATCCTGTTAAAATACATACTCGTTAGCCATTAGAAACCTACATGATTATTGCATTTCTATTAAACATCGATGTTTACAGCTCCAGCTTGCTTATAGCCTGAAACTCGCCAGTGGTCAATGATCTTGTCTACTAGTATCCCTTGAAAAAGTGTCACTATGACTTAAGTCCCCTTTCTTATTGATTGGGATCACATTGGCCAGTTTCAAGTTTTCAGGGACCTCTCCACAGTCGAAGGACTTCTTGAAGATTTGCGCCATCTAATTTTGTACAACTAATTCTGCTGAGAGAGAGAGAGAGAGAGAGAGAGAGAGAGAGAGAGAGAGACACCAATCCCTCCTCCCCTCTCTACCCTCACGTCCTTCCGACCCTTACCTGTCGTAATCCTATTGTAGATGTGTGGTAATGTGATCAGTGTGTGTGTGTGTGTGTGTGTGTGTGTGTGTGTGTGTTAATCACTCACTTGGTTGTTCGTCAAGGGGAATCCACGCAATGCGAGCTAAGCTCATTATTATCGCGTCTCCTTAACTGGGAATGTATTACGTGAAATGCATGTTAAGTGTTTATGTATCATTGGAATGGCTGTGGATGTGTGTGTAGTCTGTATTTTAGCCAATTGGTGACATCTGGAAACAAAGGCTTAGGGTTAATCTGTACGGTACCATTCTCACTATGGTACCAGTCTCACCCGAAGGCTTAGGTTGACCAGTAGCTTAGGTTGACCAGTACGATACCCATCTCACCTTGTAACCGATCACCAACCCCAGATGGGACGTCACAACTTCGTCCACTTATACCAGGTTCCTAGTTATACTGCTAGGTGAACAGAGGCTACACCGTTAGGAGACTTGCCCAAATGTGTGTGTGTGTGTGTGTGTGTGTGTGTGTGAGACCTATCATTTTGAAACTTTACAACAACTAATGCTTTCGGAACAGGTCACGCCTGATATCTTGCGTAAGATCATTCATGATATTTTGGTTGCTTATTGATATTTATTCGGACGATAAAAGGTGCTGAGAATATTCAGTGTTTACATTATATTGCTTGTTGAGTCATACACATTTGGTAAGGGTTTTGTTTTTGACATTTTTCTATTGTGATTGTAAGATTAAAATGTGAGATATGCATTGCTTGTTGGAAAACGATAATTGCACTGTGTATATATTCTACAATGTATTCCGTGGTCAGTAAAGTATCTATCTATCTATCTATCTATTTATCTATCTATCTATCTATCTGGGTGCTATAGTGTGTGTGTCTTTATTATACTATGTGTGTGGTTATGTGATGTGTGTGCGTGTCTGTGTGTTATTATAGGTGTGTGGAAACCTGATCATTGTGTGTTAGCGTGTGTGTGTGTGTGTGTGTGTGTGTGTGTGTGTGTGTTAGCAAGAATGAGTACGAAGGTAATCAAGCAATAACAGAGCTATATCATTACAAAGCTGCTTGTATCTAACCTACCTAGTCAATGTGAAAAAAAACACATTTGGGAGGCTATTAATTTGTAAAAACAGTTAATTGGGGGTTAAGAGCCAAATATTTATCAAGTTGGGTTTTAACAATTGAACAGTACAACATTGAATAACATTTCGAGGTAGTCCATTCCATAAATTTACCACTCGATCGAAAGAGAAATGCTTTGCCTTGTGTGAATAACTACTTTCCAATGATTTTACAACCATTTTCTCCAGAGTAATTCGATTGGTCAAATGAGAAGTACTTTTTTACATCAATATTGACAAGACCTTTAATAATATTAAATACTTAATTGAGTCACCTCTCAGCCTACGCTTTGTCAAACTAAAAAAAAAAAAAAAAAATCAAGAGTTAGACGTTCTTTGTATGGCTTATTTCTAGGTCTAGGGATAATTTTAGTTACTCTCCTTTGTATTCTCTCCAGTTTATCTATGTCATTTTGATTATATGGACACCTAAAGTGTACGCAGTAGTCTAGATGAGGGCGAACCAATGTGTTGTTTAAGGTAGAATAACGTTTTTGTATTTATAAACGAATGATCTACCAATGAAAGCAATAGTTTTATTTGCATTCTTATTTACTTCCGTACATAGCTGGCTAAGTTATTAATTGTTCGATACTGATACACCTAAGTATTTGTCTTTATCAGTGCTATTGAGATAACTACCAATTATAGAGTAATTTTCCTTTTCGTTATTGTATCATATATGCAGTCATTTACATGTTTCGGTATTGGAACTGATTTGACAGGTTTGGGCCCAGTTTGATAGTTTATCTAAAACATTTAGGATCTGTTGAAGCTGCAAGGGAGACACTTCTAGGTTTGCAATTTTGGTGTTATCTGCAAATTTTGAAATAGTACATGTCTGTAAGTGTGTGTTAATGTGATCATTGTGAGTGTGTGTGCGTGTGTGTGTGTGTGTGTGTGTGTGTTATTATAGGTGTGTGGTAATATGATCATTGTGTGTGAGTGTGTGTGTGTGTATGTGTTATTATAGGTGTGTGGTAATATTATAATTGTGTGTGTGTGTGTGTGTGTGTGTGTGTGTGTGTGTTATTATAGGTGTGTGGTAATGTGATCAATGTGTGTGTATGGATACCTGAGAGCGTTTGTGTGTTATCTGTGTGTGTGTGTGTGTATGTGTGTGTGATATAGGGAGCATGTGCCTGTGTGAGTTATTGCGTATGTGCGCGTGTGTGCTATAATATATATATATATATATATATATATATATATATATATATATATATATATATATATATATATATACATATATATAGTATATATACAGTATATATACTATCTATCTATCTATCTATCTATCTATTGCCTGACGCCCTGATCCCCGAAGGGGTGGCCACGATCGAACCGCCCCCATGCACTTCTGTCCCCAGTCAGTCGACCCCCCTCCTCCCAACCAGCACCGCCTTCATCCATATACTTCCTCACTCCATCCTTCCACCTCTCTTTCTGTCTACCTCTCCCTCTCTGTCCTTCCACCTCGCTCGCGTACACCTTTTTAGTCATTCACTGGTTTCCCTTACGCTCCATATGGCTGAACCATCTCAAGGTGTTCCTTTTCACGCTTTCCAGCAAATTTACCTCCACACCACACCTCCTTCTTAGTTCCTCATTCGTCTGTCTACCCCTCCATGTAACTCCGCACGCACTTCTCAAGTAACTAATTTCCACCCCTCTCACTCTTGGTCTGAGTCTCTTCTCAAACGTCCATGATTTGCTTCCGTAAGTCAGTGTCGGGATTACCACACTGTCATGCAAGAACTTCTTCACTTCCATATTGACCACCCTATTTCTTGTTACTGCTTTCAGCGTTCCTACAACCTTATTCCCCTGTTGCACCCTCTCCCGCACTTCTTCATTCATAGTCCCATCTTTACTCAACACACTGCCCAGATACTTAAATGAGCTGACAAACTCCATAGCCTGACCGTTCAACTTCACCTCACACTCTGTGGCTTCAACTCTTTCGAAGACCACAACCTTGCTCTTCCCCGCACTTACCTTCAGATTCCGTTTTTAGCACACTGTTCCAAATGCATTTACCAGACCCTGCAACTCCCATTAATTATCGCTCATCAGAACTGTATCATCAGCAAACAGCAGTACAGGCAGCTTCCACTCATTTCCCTCCCTTATCAGCGATACAACATCCACTGATCTTCCTTGTATTTCTTTCATGACTCCATCCATATATACAGTAAACTACCACAGGGACATCACACACTCACACATATATATATATATATATATATATATATATATATATATATATATATATATATATATTATATATATACCTGTATATATATATCTATCTATCTATTGCCAGATGCCTTACTCCACTTAATGAGGGTGGCCATACACAGAAGGCCCCAAGCGGACCTATTCCCTGTAAGAGGGACAACCCGAGCCAGTTTACTGAAGGACTTACAGGATTGACCACTCAATTTAGGATCCGTTCGACTCCGAGGCCCTCTATATCTTGTTAGCACTATTTTTCTACAGTGGTGTTCGGCTAGTCCATCCAATAACCTGTCTTACACTTAGATAAGCAGTATGGATTTGTATCAGGTTTACTTCCCTAGACAGGTTGCCGACCAAGGCTGACGAGTCCCATCCACTCAGATTTGTATAAGGTTGTCTCCCCTAGAGGGGTTGCCGACCAAGGCTAACGAGTCCAATCCCCCCGATATATACAGTATATATACAGTATATATATATATACAGTATATATATATATATATATATATATATATATATATTGTTACGTATCTTGATCCTCAAGTGGTTAACTTGATGAATCTAGATAGCACAGAGATATATATTAAGGTATCAGTCAGCTGAAGGCATAACAAAAGTAAAATCTAATAACATTATTTCCTGTTGTTGCTTCCTCTCCTTTTGGATCTTAGGACTTGGTATCCTTTATTGACTGATACTCTTTAATTATGAAAAAATACTGAAACTAATTAAAGTCATGTAGTATTTATAAAGAATTATTATTTAACCGAAGCTTAGTAGGCTATGGTTATGAACCGAAGACGTGATATCTAAAGAAGGACTATTAATTCTATAAAAAGTTTTGAAAGATAAATATTAAAGTAAGAATAGTTCTGTCTCTTACCCTTTTTGAAATTAATAGATAGTTTTCTTATATGTCCTTTTATTTATATTTAATGTAGTTATTATTCTTGGTTCTTGTCTTACGTTAATAGTATTATATTATTATTATCATCAGGATTAATATCAAAGTCACATAAAAAGTTAGATATATATTTAATAATTAGTTAAATGTATTTCTTAACCACGTAACATTGAGGTTTGATTATGAGTAAATTAAGTTACAGGATCGCTTCATAGATTCGATTCAGGTCTCACTCAAATAATATGAAAAGCAAAAATAATATTTTGAACATAAAATAATTTTCTTCAGCTTAGGAAATCACTAGAAGTAACATTAAAACAGCCATGTTAGTCTAAGGCGATATTACTAATATGAGACAATAGCATCACCGTACTAAGCACCGTTAAGCAATGTAAGCTTAATTAAAAGAAAATGAAAGAACTCGTAAGTCTTAATATAAAACAATAGTATTACTTTTATCATAACCCAATTACTTAAAGAGTTGCTTTAGTCCACAAGTCAGTCAACTAAAATAGTTAAGTACATAATAGTAGCGTTAACGTTAATTCCCAATCACATATCTCACAAACCAACATAACGTAAGTGTTTACACCGAACACACTTAACACACACTTATATAATCTGACTGACAGTCACAATCCCATTATAATACTTCACCCCGTCTTCCTCCAGCTGCAAGTTCACCTTCCCAACTCCAAATGAGACTGATTTGAATGCCCACTACTCGGGGTCTTATATACTATACAATGATGGTGTAGGAACGAATCAGGAGACGGGGAATGGTGCGCGCCCCAATCACAGCTCCTCTAGTTGCGTAGCAGGTGCGTGGTCCAATGGAGTCTCCTGGCGTCGATCATTGTCATAGCATCGGGTCATCGAATTAGTTTGCAGGGTCCCCTATGACGCACGCAGGTGTGAAGGCATGTTTGCTGGTATGCGGATGAGCTGGTTTCCCCCTCGCTGGTTCGCTCGCTGGTCTGCTTCGCCGCCTGGGTAGTTTGGCACTCCTTCAACTCTGAATTCTAACTCTTAAATAAACATACAGGGCTCCGTATGTCAGAATATATATATATATATTAATGAATACTTTTTAATACATTCCTTGGAAATAAGTATAAACCTAAACAACTTGTTCCCACTGTGAGTAAGGAGAAAATCTATGTAACCTTGCCATATCTCGGTCAATTATCAAACCCTATTTAGAAAACTCTACAGGATGATTTCTTAAAATGTTATCCTTAAATCAACTTCCAATGTGTACACGTAAAATCATTCAACATTAGCTCATTCTTTCATTTTTAAGACCACATGCCGTCTGATCTGTGATCTTCGGGTTTTTATAAATATACACGCCCGAGTTGCTAAGCTGGCTATTTGGGGAGCACTTTTCGTGCCTTCAAAATTAGGACGGACGAGCACATCGGTCAGTCGAGCAGAACAGGTCGTAGGCTGCAGTCGCTCCCTCTCTCTTGTGTAGTTTTGTAAGCAATATGTAAAGCTTGCATTACTTATGTCATTTAATTCATACTTTTATTACATAACTCCCAATTAAATATAATTATATACGCTTCCCTTTCCATTGTGTATACTATTGTGTTTTTTAATTAATAAATATCAATCAGATAGCAATATATATATATATATACGGTATATATATAATATATATATATAATATATATATATATCTATATATATATAATATATATATATATATATATATACTATATAGATACTGTATATATATATAATATATTATATATATAATATATATATATATATATATATAAATATATATATATATATATATATATATATATAAATATGAGTGTGTGTGTTTGTGTGTATGTGTTAATGTGATCACAGTGTATGTGGGTGAGTGTATTAATGTGTGTCTGTCCTAAATGTCTAAGAAGGATGAACTTTACTAAGTGTTGTGCGCAGATGTTTTTGCTATGGTACTATGGATGCGCACGCATGTCTACAGTATGTTTGCCCAATATTAAAGTAAAATCAAACCATTTTGATTGATAGTGAACATTGGAATTCTGTCCCGGATATTAATATATACATGTAAGAATAATACTTGATTTTAGTATTCCTATTACCAATGAATAGCACCCCCCCCCCCCCCCCCCTGTCCCACACACACACTCACAGAAAGAGAGAACCCTTCATATTTACATACCAAATTTAGTCAGTAGTGGATTTTGTTGTCATTGTGGTGGTAATTCTGAGCCAGCGTCGGCGATTTCGGCTACTATCTCTCATTCGGGTCTAAGGCCTATCAGGCGCGCTGTTTTGGTCACTATATCATATTTATCAGCAGGGGAGGATGGCATTTTCTCCTTTACATAGATTTTGGACTTGATTTTGTTTGGGATGGTTGTGTTATCGTTCAGGTTATGGTCACGGCCGAATGGGTGGGTTAGCCGAAATTACCAATATTTTGTAAACTTTGAATAGAATGGCTGCTATTAACTCTTTCTGTACCGGCGACGCCTTTTCCTTTATATTCTGGCAACTATTAGACGATTTTATTCAGCTTAGGAAGGACGTCTACCCATTAACAGGCTACACACCATTTCAATTAATCCTTTTAGCTACTATATATCTTTCCTAAGCTTCATAAAATCGTCTAAATGTAGCTCATATACAATACAAAATACGTCACAGGTAATGAAGGGGTTAAAGATGCTTCTGTATGGTTCCAATTTTCTCTCGTTCGATTTTCTTTCTGTTGCCTTTGATTATCTTATTGTTCCTTATTATGACGGTGATTTTTTTTTTGTCTCTTTCTCTATAAATATGTTCATTGAAACTCTCTCAATAAAATGGTATCTTTCCATGCATGCAGCTTCGGAAAAATGTCTAGCAATCAAAGGGGTAATTTCGATCTCAATTAACCATTTGTCGCCACTGATCTTATGTAAATTTAATAAGTAAGTCTAAATATAACCAGCATAAAGTGAAAAATTGCGTCCTCGTTCCTACATCGAAAAGGTTTAAACTATCATACGGGTTTTTTCTTGGTTTTTTCTTCTTGTTTTTTTTTATCTTTTTTTTTCTGGGTTCAGAGGTTCGCTTACAAATTAAGTCTTTCGGCGATTATTTTCTCATTCTTGCTCATATATATAATAACATACCTTTTTATTATATTTTGTCAGTTTCTTCTCTAGACCTCCATCAAGCTCAAACAAAAACACCCACAAGATTTTTTTTTACATTTTTAGATAGAGAATGCCCCAGCCGAAGACCGGTTCCTCTTAAATTATAGGCTCGCAATCGCTCGCCAGGATAAAATCGACACATACATTCCATGAAAGGTCTTATATTGGCAAGAAAATGGGGCGAACGATCTTAAAATCGCCAAACTAATGAGACAAACGTCTTAAAATCTCAGAACTAATGGGGCTAAACATGAGGGAGAATGTGTGTGTGGGAGGGGGGGGGGGAGGGAGGGGTAGAATAACCAACCATCCCTACTTATTGTTCTCCCGTAGTCCGTTTCATCTTTCTTCTCTCTCTATATTCATTCTTGCATGTTATGTGTGTCTTTCCCATGTTTTACACTTCAACTTTCTGGTGCCATATTGTATTCGGCTTGAATACCCCCCCCCCTCTCTCTCTCTCTCTTTCTCTCTCTCTCTCTCTCTCTCAATGAATAGAAATAATCAAGAAAAATACTAACATATTATATAGAACATGAAGATAATAAAAATAAGATAAAAATAGTGAACAAAATATAGAGGAAATAACTGAGAGCGTTTTTTTAATATGATAAAACTTGAATAAATCAGAAACAAAATATAATGGACAAATTATGCTGAACAATATAGTTGATATAAAATATAGATTATAAGACATTAGTTTTAACAAAAAGTGATCTGGTGATGGGCTGGTCTATCAGAGTGAGAACTGAGCAATCTCTGCCATACCCATAGCTTACTCTGACTGTTCCTTTTACTTTTATATTTTCTAGATCTCAAGTGACGGCGTCTCTTCCGTGGATTGACCTCCCAGTCTACCTAGATTGGAAGCCAAAGCGTAAAAAATTTTCCTTTGCCCCTCAACTTTCTCTTCATAATTGCTGAGGGGCACAGGGCCCTGGGTGGGGCTTTGGTTTCCCGGGCGTTTCCGCACCCTCCTCAGCTCCCCGCCATGGAGTGGCTTCGGTCACCCAAGCTTTATTGTGGTCGGCAGTGAGGGTTCTGTGGGGGCGCACGGTTATGGCCTTGGCCTTGCTCGGGGCCTTGGGGCTGTTCGGCCAGGCAGCTTGGGGAACAACAACAACAACAACAACAACAACAACAAAAACAAAAAGTGATAACATATAAAGAAATAACTTGTATAAAAACTAAGTAAATACAAAATGATGCCGTTAAGCAGGGAATTAACAAAAACACACAAGGTAAACTATAATAAATAAGGTGAAGAGGGAACAGGAAACATTAAAGCATGAAACATACAACCGACCTAAAAAATAGAGTGAGGAAAGAGTAGAATAAAGAGTGGGAGGAAGGAGGGTATGGTAACTCCACCCACCCACCACCCCTTATATGCCCATACACCCACCCACACACCTGCACACCTTCACCACCCGTAGTACACATATCCACACCCACTTATTTATACACACACACACACACACACATGCGCACAGATGCTTACTTACTTCTATACTCCTAACAGCTTACTGTACATTCTCCAAACCAATCTACAATCTACACACATACACACACACATGCACCTCTAACCACCCATAGAACACACGCTAATACACACACACACACACAGGTGTGTGTGTGTGTGTGTGTAGTATATTATACTACATCCACACCTGCACCCATAACACACACACACATATATGTTACGCACACTCACGCACACATAAATTTGCACCCCTAACCACCCATAGTACATATATCTACACACACACACACACACACACACACACACACACATCTGTGCCCTACCTACTTACTACACACTGTATCACACACACACATACACACACAGACAGAAACACCCACACACCTGCACCCACCCCTAACCACTTACTTGTAAACCTTTCCACGCCCTTCATTATTCATTATACTACAAGGTAAGGGAAAGGCTTTCAGCAGATTGTATTCCTGCGAAGCTTTATGGTATAATTATAAGAAGCTAACAAATGGTGGTAGACGCTGCACACATTTACAAGATATAGAATGTTGTTGATTTGATGTTTTAACAACGGGGTGATATATTTATTCTAAATTATGTAACATTTAGACCCAAAGACCAATCTATGTATACTGTACCGGCGTTACCGAATGTTGGTTATAGATATGATCATATTTGTATGTGAAGATAACATTTTGAATGATGTGACGCCAAAACGGCGGAGGTTGGCCAATCTATCTTACTATCGGATCTTTAATTCACATTATACATGGCCAAATTGGTATAAGTTGGATAACTGAATGCTCCTGTATTTGTTTTATTTTTATTACTTCATTAGAGCAATGCATGACAAAACAGTGCATTGGAAAGGGTGTGGGTGTTTTTTTATGCAACGTTGATGGGCTTATGGTAAACTACTGAACTAAGTACGCTATTACAAAAAATAAATCCATTTATTACAGCAAATAGTCCCAACCAGGATTTAATTATACAATCTTGTGGTTATGAGTCAATTACTACTACTACTCAGCTTTGTCTCCCATCCACATACATAATCGCCTGCTCAAGCAGCTGGTACGCTACTGAATGATAAATTTGCGACAGTGAACATTAAAGACGCAAAATATTGACTCGGACAAGTGTTTAAAAGGAATGTTTGAAAGTTTATTACTAGCGTGTCAGACCTGTTCAATTAAGTTTGAACCAGGTTTCACTGCAGGCGATTGTACCGTTGCCCACATAAATTAGTAAACATTCAATGATTTTATGTTTGGTAAAGAAAATAATATGATCGAATTATGAGTAGAGTTTGTTATGCTGTAGTTGAATCACATGTTAAGTTAATTGTTTTTGTTGGGAATAGACATAAGCTTTCCCCTGCAACTCTCCCACGCACTACACCGCCCACAACACCTCCCCCCTACATTAGAGTAGACATTAGAGTAGTGCAGTTGCCCTCCACCCGACACCTACCAAAATTGTTCACACCCACCTCTTAACATGAGACCGTGCACATCCTGTGGAACTTACTCCATCAACCCGCCTAAGGAGCCTAAGTTAGCCCCTGAGCTTACTCAATTAGCCTGTGAGCCTAGCTACCGACGTCATCAGAAACCCAAGCATATAATAGGCCAGGGCAGGAACCAGGGCAGGAAACCCAGAAGCCCCTTGAAGAGATTGAAGATACTCAGTTACTGTTCCGTACCACCTCAGCCAACAGCCCTCTCCTCCCCTGCACCCCTAGCAGGCCTTGCACCCTCAGCAGGCCTCTCTCTTTGACTCCCCACCACTGAGCCCTCAATCCTTCACGACCTACACTATTGGGTCTGAAGAAGAAGCATTATTTTGATTCGTTTAGGCTTCTACCTACATCTTACATCCCCACCTGTTCGAAGAGCTAAGGAATCTCTGACGATTGATTGATCCATATTCTGACTCCTATTTTCTGGAACTTGAAGAAGAGTGGAAAGCCGCCCTGGCAAGTACCCTGCAAGAGTGGCAGGAGAAAGACAATGCCCATGCAAACCAAGAAGATAACCTTAGGATGTGAAGAGGCTCCGTCTCCAGTGATTGCTGCATGTGGCGAAGCAGTCGACACGAGTACATCAGTACATCGAACCCTCTGCAGTAGAGTGCACAATCCTGGGGCAAGCAGGAGATGATGGTATCCCTGCTGTGTAACTATGGTAAGCTGAAGTCGGCCTCGAAGTGAGGCCAGCCCACAAGCATACAATGAGACAGCGAAACAACCCCCAAGAGGAGCAACAAGGCCCCTTTCCCTGGACCAGAAAGAAGGCTGCCCCAGGACCCAAGGTTTGCAAAATGGTTCAACCACCATGTGAGTACCAAACCTAGAATCGCGCACCCAGCTATTAATACCCCCTCCCCTGGAGTTTGATCATCAACCTCATTTGTGAAGCTCTCTCCTGGCGACCGTTACTTTAGGAGAGATCCATTTTCCTCGTTTTGAAACAAAATATAGGCATTGTATTGAAGTAGAGGTAATACAAGAATCCCAATGCCCCACCTAAGCGGGCTTCCTCTTCATGCTTTTAGTTGCCTCCTCTGACACGCCATTAGCTGAGGTTCCCTCTGCATCCCAGGAGATAGCTTACCGAGTCAGTGATAACCGGAATCTCCCCATGACACCGTGTGTAATTATAGATATACTGTATTGTCCATGTCTTGCCTAGTAGCCCCATGTCCACATGGAGTGACTGCATCTTTGATGTAACTTCCCGCGGTTACCTGACCCGAGAGACCACTGTACCTGTGTTCCCTTCCCCCAAATCTTAAAGATAATTATGATAAAAAATTACGCGTTGCTGAATCATATTTCTAATTAATATTATTCGATCGAATAACTTGTGCAACTACATATTAACCAGGGGATATTCCGTATTGAAGTTACGTAAAATTCCTGTGTGTATTATCAGTCCATATTTGAGTTGAGAAGATAATTGTAGCTCGAAATATTCCCTTTCGTATATCGTTCACAATTGCTACAACTTAGAAAACTGTAGAGTAGTTGTTGTTGTTGTTGTTGTTCCTTAAGCTGCCTGGCCGAACAGCCCCGAGTCCCTGAGGAAGGCCATGGCCACGATCGGGCTTTCCCACAGAGCTCTCATTGAGTGTAGATTGTGTTGTTGGCGTAAGTGGTTGTGTGAAATGCAGTCTTCTATGATGTGTTTAATGGTATGGGGTGCTGTGTTACATCCCGGGCAGGAGTCGACAACGGAGTCATCCAGTCTCTTCTGATAGCTCAGGAGAGCTGGATGGTGTCCGCATCTCAGCCTGGCCAGGTGGACTCTGTCCTCGCGAGGAAGGGAGGATTCGGAAGGATGGATTTCGGGAGGTCGTGCATGTAGCTGCGTGTTGTCTGTGAGTGAGTGGATGGATCGGTGAGAGATATGAGTATGGATGTGCTTCTGGAAGTTGGTTCGGGGTGGGCAGGGAGGGAGAGAGGACAATAATTGTGTGTGATACCGTGTGCTGGGTGTTGTTTTGATATTTCTTGGTGTCTGTGGGTGTGTTGCCATATAGTTTAGTGGGTGGTCTTGGTTCGTGGAGGCTGCTGCCAGGAATTGAGTGCCTCTCATGTCCAGATGGTCTTTGACTTTGAGGATTTTGGTTTCTTGATGTAGGTGATCTGTGGGTGCAGTAGCTGTGCAGCCTGTAAAGATCTTCAGGGCTTTGTTTTGAATAGTCTGTAAAGTCTTATGATGTGTTTCAGCTAGGTTAGAAGCCCAGGCTGGGCTTGCGTATTCCATCACTGATCTTATGTATTGTTTATATACTGTGGTGGTAGTTTCTTTGTTGTGTCCAAATTTTGTGTGAGCAAGTGACCTGAGGGCGTTAAGTCTGGGTGTCAGTTTCTTTTTAATGTTTGTGGTGTGCTGTTTGAATGTCATATGAGTATCATATGTTACTCCTAGGATTTTGGGTGTGTGTGCATGTGTTAGGGGTGTGTTGTTTATGGTGAGTTGAGGGATGTATTCGTGTTCTCCTGTCCAACTTGTGAGCAGGGTTGCGGTGGATTTGGCTGGGGCTAGATTAAGTCTGTTTGTAGTGCACCAGCCATGTAGTGTGTTGAGATAGGGTTGAAGGAGATCTGTTGCTCTTTTTGGCTCATGGTGTGTGCATGTGAGTGTTATGTCATCTGCATAGGAGGCTAAGTTTATTTGGGGCGTATTGGGTGTAGTTATATAGTGCATGTACAGATTGAAGAGTGCGGGCGATAGGACAGATCCTTGTGGGACTCCGTTTGGAAAGTTTCTGATTTTAGATGACTGACCGGCAAAAGATACGTGTGCACATCTGCCTGCTAGGAAGTTGGCCAGCCACCTTTTTGTGTTGTTGTGCATGTTTGTGTTGTAGATTTTGTTTGTTAGGTTGTGGCGGGGGATGGCATCGAAGGCTTTACTAATGTCGAGTGTGGCTAATAGTGATCTGTGTGGTGGTCTAGCTGAGTTGATGCCGTCGAAAGCTCTTTGTGTAAGGTCTGTGAGAAGAGTGTTTGTGGAGTGCAGTGGCCTAAAGCCATGTTGTGTTGGAGCTAGGGGTAGGTCCGGTGTAATTAGTTGTAATACTAGGCGTTCCATGACTTTGGAGGGGGAGCAAAGGAGTGTGATGGGGCGGTGGGAGGAGGGTAGCGTGGGGTCTTTGTTGGGTTTGGGGAATGTGATGATACCATGCTTCCAAATGTCTGGTATTGTGTTGTGTGAATAGCTGTAGTTTGATATGTTAGTGAGTGCTTGTATGCCTTGTGGTCCCAGGTGTCTGAGGTGTATGTTGCTTATGTTGTCTAGGCCACAGGCGGGTGAGTTCTTGAGATTGTTGATGATATGCTTTGTCTGGTGATTGGTGAAGGGTGTATAGTCAGGGTCTGTGGGGAATTGTCTCTTACGTCGGATGACACGTCGGTCGTTTTTGTGAGGTTTTAGGTGGCTGACATGTGAAAAGTGATTGATGAGAGTGTTTGCTTGTTGTTTACATGAAGGAGTAGAGTCTGTTGTTGTGATTGCAGCATGTGATTGTGTTGTGTTGCTGTTGGAAAGTGTGATGCTGTTTAGTGTTTTGTAGATTTTTTTGGGGTTTGTTTTGTGATCAAGTGTTTGTAGGTAGTTATTCCAATTTAGTTTTTGTTGTTCTTGTATTTTGTTGTTAGTTTGGGTGTTGAGTGCTTGAATTTGTTGTGTGATGTCTTGTGTGGGGTGCTGGGGAGTGTTTCAGTATGTCGCGTTGTCTGATGAGGTTTTGAATTTCTGGTGTGAAGTTGGGGTTGTGTCTTTTTCTGTTACCTCTTGGAATGTGTTTCTTGTCAGCGTTTTGGATAGTTTTATTGAGTATGTGTACAGCATTGTTGATGTTAGTGATGGGTGTACTGTTTAGAGTTGTGAAGTGTTGTTCTGTCTCATTTGTGAATGCTTCCCAGTTAGCTCTTTTATAATTGGTGTATGTGTGTTTGTGGCTAGCTGGAGTGAGTCTGGTTTTGGTGGTGATAATGATCGGGAGGTGGTCAGAGCCTAAGGTTCTGACCACCCTCCAGGATGTTGTGGGGGCGAGTTCTGGGGAGCAAAAGGTGATGTCTGGAGATGATGGGTTATAGAGGGCTTGTTGAGGAATATTGGTATGTTGATGGATGTCATTAAGGATGATGAGGTTATCGGTTTGGTTTTGTAGTACCAGCCCTCTGTCTGTGTCGGGGTTGTCGACAAACCAGGCCGACGTCTTGACGTTGAAGTCACCACCCAGGATGATGTGTGGGGTGTGTGGGGTGTTTGTGATGTGTTGTAAGTGTGGTCTATATTCATTTGGTACTGTAGGGGATGTTTGGGGAGGGATGTATGTGTTTATGATGGTTATGTTGGAGTTGTTGCCAGTGCGTATTTTAATTGACTGTATTTCTGTTGTGTTATCATTTGGGGGGAGGAGGGATTTGGTTTGTACACTGGTTACTATGTATGATATTTCTTTGTGTACCAGGGTGATGAGTCCACCGCCCCCGCCGACAGCCCGGTCTTGTCTGATGGTGGTGAAATTATGAAATGTGGGTGTTTTTTGTGTTGTGCGGAGTTTTGTTTCTTGTAAGATGGCAATGTGTATGTTGTGTTGTTTGATGAAGTGTGAGAGTTCGTGTTTCTTTGTGTTGATGCCATCTATGTTCAGTTGAAGAATGTTAATGTTATGTGCACGATGTATGTTGGGTGCTGCTGCACGATGGGGTGGGGGTGAGGGGTGGGGGGGTGGAGGTGAGGGAGGGGCTGGGGGTTGGGATGGGTGAGGTGGGGGTGGGGATTGGGGAGCAGGAGATGGGGTTGAAATGGATTAGGATGGGGTGTGGTGTGTTGAGTTGAGGATGTGGATGGTATGGGAAGGTTAGGTGGGTTAGGGAGGAGAGGTGGATGGGTTTTAGGGGGGGGAGTGGATGATATGGGAAGGTTAGGTGGGTTGGGGAGGAGAGGTGGACGGGTTTTAGGTGAGGGATTTGACTGGGAGAGGGAGGGGCATGAGGAACAGGTCCAAGTGTTTGTGTAGTGTTTCTTGGAGGCAAGTGTTGTGCAGGTGAAGTGGGTCCAGTTCCCGCATGAATTGCAGAGAACTGAACCCTTAGTATGGCGACTCGAAGTGATGGGTTTTGAGCAAGTTGGACATATGTATGTGTACGTGGGTCCTGGGTTGCTCTCAATGTCTCCGGCTAGAAGAAGTCTTCGAGAAATGACAGCCGGAGAGTCATTTCTCGGTGTAGGAAAAACTGTGTGATGTGTGTGTGTGGTGTGAGAGGTGTGGAAATTCCCGGCGCGACCGAAGCCGCTCCAAGGACCCGTGCCCCCAGGGAGGGGGCAGGGGATGGATGTGACGGTTTGGCTCCCGAAACTGCTCCCCGCGGCCGGCATCCGGTTTTCCTCCACTGGTCGTTGATTTTGTCTTCGGCAGTGGAGGGTCGGCAGCCATCCGCGGTTGGCAGTCTCGGGAGGTCTACTACTGTAGAGTAGTAAGAAGAGTTACCTCCCACTTAGTGCACTAATAAGTTAGAAGCCATGTTCCAGAGACTCTGGTGATTCAGCTGGTTATATCAATTGTTTACCAATTGAAAAATCCGTGGTGAACACCGCCACTAGGTGTTCTATTTATTGTATTGTTAAAACTAGGGAGATTGTAGACACCGATCAAGCAGGGCAATACCCAGGGGCGGCCTCATAGTCATGTGATAAGGAATTGCTGGAACACCTGTTTCATTTGTCTAGCCTCCCTCATTGTTTCTGTATGTAGCTCACCTACACAGAGAGTAATCCAGCTAGCTCTCACAGCCACTCATATTCATTTCACTATTCTAAACAAGCACACCAAATGTCTTTCCAATACAGGAAAATAACATTTAAACTAGAGACTATCACTCTTTCAACTTTGGAAGAGATACTTGTTACAGGCCGCTTTACCTTTTGTGTTCTTCATACACTTTAGCTCTTCCCAAGCTTCATGGCATCTAGCCAAGAACCTCGCCAACATTTTACTTCCTTGCTTATTCCTTTTCTTTTCCACTCTGGCGGTACCACCGTCACATTTTCCTCTGACAAACCTGAACTCTTCGCTCAAACTTTCACTAAAATATCCACCTTGAATGATTTTGGTGCTATTCTTCCCTCTCCACCCCCTCTCACTTACTTATGCCTAATATTATAATCTCATCTAAGGATGTACTCTCAGCCCTCTCTGGGCTTAATACTAAGAATGCGTACGGACGAGATGGTGTTCCACCCATTGTACTCAAAAACTGTTCTTCTGTGCTGACTCCCTGCCTAGGCAAACTCTTTTGGCTCTGTCTATCCTCTAATGTCTTTCCTTCATGCTGGAAGTTTGCTCTTATTCAACCTCTCCCAAAGAAGGGTGACCGCTCTTAACCCTTCATCTTTCGTCCAATTGCTTTCATTTCTTGCATCTCTAAAGTTTTTGAAACTATTCGTAATTCAGAATTTCTTAAGCATATAATATTATCTTCCCATAATCTACTTTCAGATCGCCAGTACAGTTTCCTTAAGGGCCGCTCTACTGGTGATCTTCTTGCTTATCTTACTAAATCTTGGACATCCTCCTTTCGGGACTTCGGTGAGACTTTTTCTATTGCTATAGACATATCGAAAGCCTTTGATAGAGTCTGGTACAAGTCTTTAATTCCCAAACTACCCTCCTTTGGTTTCTATCCCTCTATCTTTGCCTTTGTCTATAATTTCCTTCCTTAGCAGCAGTTGTGGATGGCCATTGTTCACTTCCTCAACCTAACCACTCCGGTGTTCCGCAGGGTTCTGTCCTGTCTCCAATTATCTTTCTAATATTTATCAATGATCTCCTCAACTGTACCTCTAGTCCTATCCTCTCATATGCTAATGATTCTACCTTACACTATTCAACTAGTTTTTCACATCAACCCAGCATGCAAGCACTCCAAAATAAATGTGACGAGGCCATAGAACGCCTATCTTCTGATTTTTCGATTATTTCTGATTGGTGCAGAGAATAACTTGTTACTTTGAACACCTCCAAGACCTAGTTTCTCCCTCTATCTCTCCATCACAATTTTGAAAAGACTATCAACTATGCTTCAACAATACACAACTCAACCCTTCATCTTCTCTCAATATTCTAGGTGTATCTCTTTCATCTGACCTTTCTTGGAAGGATCATATTACCACTCTTGTTAAAACAGCTTACCAGAAGTTAGGTGTGCTCAATCGTCTCTGTGGGTTCTTCACCCCCACGCAGATTCTTGCTCTGTATCGGTGCAAAGTGTGTCCCTGCATTGAGTATTTTTCGCACGCCGCAGTGTAGCATCTCATTCACTCTTCTATCGCTATTACAACAATCAGTGTTCTTCAGAGCTCTCTCAGTAGGGGAGGTGTGGTGGAGTGGTCTTGCCACTGAACTGGTAATCCAATGGTCCCGGGTTCGAATCCTGATGTATCAATGGAAAGATATTATTGGGATGGATAATGTGCTGTACCTATTATCAGTGCATTACCACAAAGCCCATCGAAACACCAAAAACACGCTCATAGTTCTCTGATTATAAAGCACTGTATGAATATTCCCATATTCAAAATATGCTACAGGGGGCAATGCACAGTGATTTAATTGCTCAACAGGTGGCATTCTGAGAGTGAGGGTCCGAGTCTGAGGGGTGAGACAGTGAAGCACGAGAAAGCGGCTGCAGAGATGGGGCTGTTTCGAACCGTGAATGGAGCACTAAGTGCTACCCATGTTTCACTCCCTAGACTGCAACAAGACCTTACGGGCTTCACCGTGTTGAGCGGTTGGATGTACAGGCTCTCAGCCTATGCCCGAGAGGGAGTAGTTGGAATATGAAAATAAAAATACAAACAAATATAAATAAATAAATAAATAAAAAGCTCCTCCCTTGCGGCGAGGCACCCACCTTTCAACCCCGTCCCACCCCTATTCTGTCCAGCTCTCCAAACCAAGAAATTTCATATTTTCTGTCTCTCTTCTACTCAACTAGTGAACTCTGGAACTCTCTCTCTCAATCAATTTTTCTTTCATCCTATGACTTAGACTGCTTTAAACCTCGTGTGTCCAGGCATTTTGACTATGTGTCCCTTAAATTTGGCTGTCACTCTTTTGACTTTGGGGAGAGACACTCCTTATAGGTAACCTGCCTTTTGTTTCCTCCATACATATACAGTAGATAACAAAAAGAATAGGTGTAACAGTGTTAAATGGATATATATATATATATATATATATATATATATATATATATACATACAGTATATATTAGAGATGGACCGAATATTCGTTTCGTATTCGTATGTGCGAATATTCACTATGTTTTTCAATAATCGTATTCGTATTCGTATTCACATTTCCATTCATAGCTATTTGCAAACATGCGAATATTTTCACGAAACCAATAGAAGATTATACACAAAATTTATATATTACATTTTAAAGCGTGCTTTCGCTTGTACGATGTAGGGGAAAGGCATGCTTCTTTATTAAACCCTCTAAGTACCATAGTATGTGAATGTTTTTTAAACTAATGGAACTGAAATTGTGTACATCGACTTCCAAACCAATCTGATGATCTCTGAACTTTGAAATAATTGTAATAGTTCCGAAATCTGACCTTGTTCATTATAACGGAATAAATGGTCTTGGTACAATGTTGCCAATGTACCGGCTACCGCTAGATCCAGCGAATCACTTCCATCACTTCCTTCTAGCGACATCAAGATGTGATAAATTCTAGCGATATTCAAGTTATGTTCCCTATTTTAAGGAATTGTAGAGATTTTTCGATTGTTAAAGATTATTATAGATACTTCAACATATGTTTTCTAGTGACATACAAGTTTTTAGTGTCTGGTGACTATCTAACGATTTGTCAATGCTATTCTAGCATACATTTGTGCTTTAGTTTATCATGCATTGTTTAATATATTTGCCCTATTTCTCCAGAAGATTTCCTACATGATATAGTGTATTGTTCTAGTGATAATTAAATATTATACAGGGCTATTTTAAGTTGGCTGATGATTATGAAACAGTAATATGTTGGACGATGAGAATACTGTATGTAAACATGCCTCGGATATCACTGATAATTGTTGGCATTTTCTGCCAAAAGCCCAATGGCTAATCAGTGGTGGTAACGAAACACGCAGCTTTACACATTCACATCGTCATTGGCTTCCGGTAATTAATTTCATAGTAATTTAATTAACGTTTGTTTGGTGATATATAAAAAGAATTTACAGTTCTTGAAGGATGACAATTTCATCCTTCAAGAAAGATTGAAATATTTATTCGCTATTCGCTATTCGTATTCGCGAATTTTACCAACAAAAATTCGTATTCGTTCCATCTCTAATATATATATATATATATATATATATATATATATATATATATATAATTATATATATATATATATATATATATATATACTGTATATATATATATATTTTTCTATGTGAGTGAGGGAAGTAAAATACAGAACTGCCTGTAGCGAGTGCCTCCTCCAGACTTGAAAGAGTGACAGGGCCAAAATCAAGGGACCTTCGAGCCAAAATGCCTGGACACACGGAGTTTGAAGCAATTTACGTCATAGGAAGAGGGAAAGACTGATTCTGGGTGAGAGTTCCAGAGCTCAGCAGTTGAATAGAAGAAAGACTGAGAATAGCGTTTCACACTTGGGTTGGAGAGTTGCACAGAGTAGGGATGGGATTGTGTTGCAAGACGGATACTATGTACCCTACGTAAAGGAGTTGGTATACACTGGGAAAGCTCTGAAGAACACTGATTATTGTAGTAGCGATAGATTTGCGAGAGAGATGCAAAATTGCGGCAAAGAGAGAGAGAGATTGCAGAGAGTTGGTGAAAGGACGGGAGTTAATGATACGAAAGGCTTTCTTTTCTACTCTGTCTAGGAGTGCGGTGTGAGAGGATCCTCCCCACACATGTGAACAATACTCAATACAAGGACGCACTGTGCCCCTGTACAGAGCCGGAAGCTGTGCAGGGGTAAGGAACCCTTTAAGGCAGTTAAGCACACCCAGCATCTGGGAGGCTGCCTTTGCAAGACTGGTAATATGGTCCTTCCATGTGAGAGCAGAAGAAAAGGAGACACAGAGAATATTGAGAGAAGATGAAGGATTGAATTTTGTATTGTTGAAGTGTAATGGATAGTTCTCTGGAAGTTCCAAACGGGTAGTAAGATGAAGAAATTGGGTTTTGGAAGCATTAAAGGTAACAAAGTTTCTCTGTCCCAATTGGAAATAGTAGTTAGATCAGAAGATAAGTGTTGCATGGCTTCATTACGTTTGTCTTTGAGGATTTGCTGGCTGGGGCGTTCAGGAAAACTAATTGAGTAGTGTAAGGTATTATCGCCTGCTTCTGAATGGATGGGACTGGAGGTACAGTTGAGAAGATCATTTATGAAAATTAGAAAGAGAATGGGAGATAGGACAGAGCCCTGAGGAACACCAGAGTTGATAGGATGAGGAAGTGAGCGATGACCGTCCACAACCGCAGCTATGGAACGGCCGGAAAGGAAATTAGAGACAAAGGTACAGATGGAGGGATATAAATCGAAGGATAGTTTAAGAAATTAAAGATTTGTGCCGGACTCTATCGAAGGCCTTCGATATGTCTAGTGCAATTGAAAAAGTCTCACCAAAGTCCCGAAAGTAGGATGACCATGAGTTAGTAAGATATGAAAGAAGATCACCAGTAGAGCAACCCATAAGGTAGACATACTGGCGATCTGAGAGTAGATTATAAGATAAATGCACGAATTAACCCTCTCACATCCTTATGATGCAGAGGTTGCCAAATTAGCAATAAGAAATAGATTTCTCTCACTCTTATAATTACCTCTCCAAAATTAGTTTTCTGCCCACAGCTAACTCAAAGACAACTGCAGAGGTTGAAGTAACTAAACTAAAGGTTTCTAAATACCCCTGATAGTAACAAAGGCTTTAAAGTATCCCTAATAGGCTCAAAATCGCGTCAAGGACGTGAGAGGGTTAGTGTAAGAATAGTTTTAAAAACTTTAGAGATACAAGAGATAAGAGCAATTGGATGATAGTTGGAGGGTTGAGAGCAGTCACCCTCCTTTGAGACAGGTTGAATGAGAGCAAATTTCCAGCAGGAAGGGAAGACGTTAGAGGAGAGACAGAGACGAAAGAGTTTGCCTAGGCAGGGAGTCAGCATGGAAGCACAGTTTTTGCGTACAACAGGAGGAACACCCTCCGGACTGTACACCATCTTAGTATTAAGCCCAAAGAGGGTAGAAAGTACATCTTTAAAAGATATTAGGATATTAGGCATAAGTAGGAGAGAAGGGGTGGAGAGGGAGGAATAGCACCGGAATCATCCAAAGTGTAGTTTCTATCAACGGTTTGAGCAAAAAACTCAGCTTTGTCAGAGGAAGAAGTGATGGTTGTGCCATCAGAGTGAAAAAGGGGAGGGAAAGACGAGGAAGAAAAATTGTTGGAGAGGTTTTTGGCTAGATGCCAGAAAGCTTGGAAAAAGCTAAAGTTGGATAGTTCAGTGCATATATTGTTGATGAAAGAGTGCTTGGCAAGTCGAAGAACAGATTTGGTTTGATTCCGGGCAGAAACATATGACGAATGAGACTCCTGAGATTTTAGGCACCGGTACCGTTTTTAATGCTTCCTCCTTGTTGTGGAGAGCAGTAGACCAAGCGTGAGTAAACCAAGATTTGTTTGCATTACACTGAGAGAAAGAAGATGGAATGTATGCCTCCATGCCCGAGAGGATTACCTCAGAAATGCGTTCAGCACTCTCCGAGGGGCCCTGGCTACGGAAGTAAACGTCATTCCATGGGAAATCAAAGAAGTACTGCCGAAGAGCCTCCCAGTAGGCAGCGCCAAAGTGCCACAAGCACCGCCGGTTGGGAGGATCGGATGGCTGTACCGGAGAGAAAAGACAGGTGACAGATATTAGCTTATGATCGGAGGAGCCCAAAGGAAAGAAAATATTTATAGTATAAGCAGAAGGGTTAAAGGATAAAAATAAGTCAAGTCAAGAATGTTGGGGCGATCTCCGAAGCGATCCGGGATACGGGTGGGTTGCTGGACTAGCTGCTCTAGGTAATTTAGGATAGAAAAGATGTAGGCTTGTTCATCAGGTTGGTCAGTGGAAACAGAGGAGAGCCATTGGTGGTGGTGAACGTTGAAATCTCCTTGGATGGATATTTCTGCTAAAGAAGAGATGGATAGAATGTGTTCCACTTTAGAAGTTAGATAGTCATAGACTTTTGGATAGTCAGTAGAATTAGGGGGGAGATAAACAGCGCAGAAATATTTAGTTTGAGAGTGACAAGAAAGCTTTAGCCAGAGAGTTGAGAATTTAAAAGAGTCTAAGTTGGGAACACTAGAGAAAGCGAGATTGTTGCGTACATATACGCAACATTCATCTTTGGCTTGAAACTGAGGATAGAGATAGTAGGAGGATACAAAGAAGAGTTTTCTGTCAGTAGTTCCAGACACCTGAGTATCGGTGAGAAAGAGAAAATCAGGGTTGGCAGAGGAGAGGTGGTGTTAATTAATTAATTAATCATTAATTCTGACTTCCTCGAACCTTGAGATTATCTTTGCATTTAAGAAGTAATTAATCGTGTGCTCATGAGATAAAGTCTCGCCTGCTAATTTAAGTATACCATTAATAGTAAAATAATTCACTTCCCCTCCCCTTTGAAGTTCATTACATTTCCCCCCTTCATCAGAATAAGATCGCACTAACTATATTTACTATTTTGATCATCGCAGTCAAACATATGACCTGAGCGACCTACCTAGCCAAAAATAATCCTTGTGCGAGAGCCCTTTAAATCTCCCCCCTTCACTCCACCCCAACCGCGAGCGAACGTCTTCCTCGTACCCCCTCATTCACTTTCCCTTTTGCTCTGCCCTACCTTATTGACGCGCAGCCATTGATTTTGTTCAACCTGCCTGAAACTTGCTCAGAATAATTCACAGTAGATACTCGACTCTCATATATATTATTATCAAGGGTTTTATCTATGTGTATGTTTGTCTGATTATTATTTCATACTTCCATCATAATATTATTCCTTGATATATATATACATTGTGTGTCATTGCCCGACCTTAAAGTGTGATACCCATTAGTACTTGATCACTGACTATTCCTTATAATAGTATGGTAATCATCTCTCCACACTGTCGGCCTATTTACCTGTGTGAAGTACCTGTCATATTGTGTATGTCTACATTCCTTGCTGTTCCCTCATAATAGTCAAGGAGTATTTCACCATATATATATGTCCAGTGAATAAACAAGAGTGTTTACTTGCCAGTGTGTATTTATTGTGTCATCTTAACCTGATTGAGTACCTAATTTGTGATTAAGAACATGTTCGACGTGACCCTGTTGAGAAAATATTGAATCTAAAAGTCCATAGTTGGATTTGAGTAAAGGCCCAGAACTAGCTAGGTTGTATTATAACCCGGCATAACATATATATATATTTATATATATATATATATATATATATATGTTAGTAAAGCCAGGTAATACATTTTCTTTAATACATACGAGGTTGAAAGAAATGGCAATTTCTGCGTTGGAAATTTTATTATTCAAAGTTTCCAGGTCTCTGATGAGTTTTCGCTGGGTGGCAGGAAGTAGATGAAGGAGATGAGCAAAATTCATGGTGGTACAGGGTTACATAAATGTACATGATGATACAGGATATACGACGCGTTTCACTGGACAACCAGCATTATCAAGTAAGGAAGGAATGATATAAAAGGTAAACAGGAAGGGTATATATAGAGGGTGGAGGATCAGAGGAGGCGGAAAACAGGGGGCAAAAGTCTGCTATTGGTGGAAGCGTAAACTAGGAGAGAGAAAGGGGTTAACCGCTTCACGCATGCGCACTGGATGCGGGATGGTGGTCAGTAGGTGGGGTCGAAGCTGATTGGCTGCGTGTCGAGGGGCGTGGCCTAAGTTGTGTGGCGCCTGCAGAAGACGAAGCTGAAGGAGGTAGCGCGGGGGGCTGCGTCAAGGGCACCGGGGGGCGAGGAGGGGTGTTAGGTCCTGTAGGGTAGTGCCTTTTGGCAGAAGGAAGGATCTGAAGGTCCAGAGTTTGGTTGTTGATGTTGGGATGTAAGGCTTGGATATATAAAGCTTCGAGTATAGGTAATCTCCTTGGGTCACTTTCTTTATCGAGTATGGTGGTGTGTTTCTCTAACTCGTTGCGTGTGAGGTGAGGGTGGTTAGGGGTGAGATAGTGGTCTTTGATGGCTCCAGCCTGAAGGTGAAGAGTTAACCGACGTGAAAGACGAGTCTGCGTCATACCAATATAGGAATGAGGTCCACAGTCCTCATAATTACAGGTATGTTGGTAAATGACGTGATCGTCGGTCATCGGGCTCTTTATCTTGGTGGAGGCTGGTTTGTTGCGGAGAACGAGGTTGGAGGTCTTGGGGGATTTGTAATAAATTATTAATTTGATTTTGTTTTCCGGGTTGGTTGGGTGGACATGCTTGGAGATTATTTCTTTTAAGACGGCCTCGTAATTTTTGTGTTCAGAGGACATGTAATTGCGGTAGAAGATCTTAATTTCATTGGGGGGGTCAATGTTGGGAGGGCTTTGGGTGTACCATTTTTCAAGATGGTGGTTGATGGTGCTGGAGATGTCGGAGTTGGAGTATCCGTTATTTACTAAAACTTGGGATAGTCTTTCTAGTTCCTGGTGGGTGTCGGCCCAGGTAGAGCAGTGCGTGAGGGCTCTCCTAACATAGGCGGAGATGGAGGATAGAAGATAACGGCGGGGGCATTCACTATCGCCGTTGAGGCATTGTCCTGTGTTAGTAGGTTTAATGTAGACGGTGGTTTTGAACCCATGGTCGTTCAGAGCTACGAGGATGTCGAGGAAGGGGAGTTGTCCATTGTTAGATTTTTCAAAGGTGAAGTTAAGTCCGGAGGAGGTCATGAAGCGACTCTGGAGTTCCTGTAGTTCGTGGAGGTCCTTGATTTGCACGAAGATGTCATCCACGTATCTACAGTAGACGGCTGGTCGTTGGGCAGCTAGGAGCTCTTCCTCGATGGTACCCATGAAAAAGTTCGCAAAAAGAACTCCTAGGGGGCTGCCCATCGCCACACCGTCTATCTGCTTGTACATGTTGCCCCGGGGGCAAAGGAAGGGGGCCTCCTTGGTACATAGCTCCAGTAGTGTTTTCAGGGCCTTCTCCGGGATGTCCAGTGTAGGTGTATCAGGGCAATGATAAATTCGACGTAGAATCATGTCAATGGTCCTATCCACTGGCACGTTGGTGAACAGGCTTTCTACATCGAGAGAGGCGATAGTGTGGTTGTTGTTACGGGGGGCGTCTCGTAAAATTTCCAAGAAATCGTGGGCTGAGTTAAGGTTGAATTGGCTGGGCACGTAGGGGGTGAGGAGGTTGTTCAGGGCCTTGGCGATCTGGTAGGTGGCAGTGGGGATCTGGGAGATGATGGGGCGGAGGGGGTTCCCAGGTTTGTGTGTTTTGATGGTTCCGTACGCATAACCAGGGGTGTATTCTCCGACGAGTTTTTTAAGGTGGATCCCTCCTTGTTTGGCGTTGATGGCGGTGATGGTGGTGTTGGCAATACGTTTGATTTCGTCGGTTGGGTTGCGGGTGATCTTTTTAAATTTAGTGTTGTCACTTAAGATGACGTCCATTTTTCTAAGATATTCCTCCTTGTCATGGATCACGAGGCAGGAAGCTTTATCCGCACGACGGATGATGATGTTGGGGTTGTCTCTATATATATATATATATATATATATATATATATATATATATATATATAATACTAGCAGGGTTACCCGGCATTGCCCGGGTTTAAATTCTACCATTTATTTATGAACACATGGAACATTTATTTAACCTTAACACAAACACATAGAATTTAATAATACTGTACCACCATAATCACCATCACTACTACCACCACTACTACTACTATAATCTCCATCATCAATCACTACTACCACAATCATCACAGTGACAATACTACTACTACCATAATCACCGGCCTCGACCTCCCTGTGCCTCATTAAACGGCGACCTCGATTTCGGCCGGTAAATGACCTCCGATTTTGGATCTGACCTCATCCGTACCCCCATTTTGGGGGGCTGCAAACAACTTTCGTTCCATACATCTTTTCGATCGGAGGCCTCCTTCTTCCCCAAACGGCCATTTTCTGAAGAAAAAACATCAATTTCGGCATCGAAACGACCTCCGATCGTGGCCTCGCCCCCTCTATGACCTGACCCAGGTCAATTGACACCCACATGCAAAGTTTCAGCTCCCCAGGTCCAAAACTGCGGCCGCCTATGAAGAATACACAGACTGACAAACAGACACACAAACTGATTTAATAATATATATATATATATATATATATATATATATATATATATATATATATATATATATATATATATATAATATATATATATATATATATACCGGTATATATATATACTGTATATATATACATATGGAGGTGTGGTGGAGTGGTCATGCCACTGGATTGGTAATCCAATGGACCCGGCTTCAAATCCCGATATGTCAATGGGAAGATATTTTTGGGATTGAATTTGTGCTGTACCTAGTATCAGTGCATTACCACAAAGCCCACCGAAATGCCAAAAAAAAATACCCTCATTGTTCCCTGATTAAATAACACTGTATGAATATTCCCATATTCAAAATATGTTACAGGGGGACAATGCCTAGTGAGTTCACTGCTCAATAGGTGGCGTTCTGAGAGTGAGGGTCTGAGTCTGGAGGGTGAGACGGTGAAGCACTTGAACGAAGCAACCAGCCGCTTCAGAGATGGAGCTGCTTCGAGCCATGATGGATGCTTCACATGTCTCACTCCCCAGACTGGAACAAGACCTCACGGGCTTCACCGTGTTGAGCGGTGGAATGTACAGGCTCTCAGCCTATGCCCGAGAGGGAGTAGTTGGAATATAGAAAAAAGAAAACAAAAAAATAGACAATTCCATTTAGTAATGGCCAATATAATTCAGCAAGGTAAACATTATCTCTTTAACTTCCACTGATCCTTCCTAAGCTGAATACAATGATATATATTTTACCGAAATAAAAAATGCTGAAATTGGTCACACTGGCCAAGTACTGGAAAATTACACTGAAGCCGCCAGAGTAAGACTAACTCTGCCAGCACGATAATGTAACTTTATGTTTATTCTTATTATGATTAGACGATTTGCTTTAGCTTATTAACTACATCTAACATTCAAAAGGGGTAAATACTATCTCAATAAAGCATATGCATAATATAGGTCCTTCTTAAGCAGCTAAAAAAATATATTTTTAAACTAATTGATCATACTGCTGGGGTTAGTACACCATGATGAGGGTGGATCTTTATTGCAATGGACAACGATTAGCGTATGCAAGATTTATTAAGTACCTTGATAAGCAAAACGTTGTCCACTACAATAATAAGGTCCGCTCTCTTTAGGGTGTATAGTATATATATATAATTACTTCAGTGGCTACTTTATTCACTCAAGCAACAAACTGGAACCTGGAGATGAAAAAGTTATGCAGGTATTTGATATTCTATATTATTCTGTGTGTCTATAATATGTATGCCTTTACTCTCTCTCTCTCTCTCTCTCTCTCTCTCTCTCTCTCTCTCTCTCTCACTCAACCGGCATCAGCTCCCCCCCCCACCCACACCACTACTACTACCCTTCTCCCAACCTGTCCGCACCTTCAAGTTACCTGTAATTATAGAGCTACCTGTTCCCGAAGGTTACAAAGGTGCCTCAATTTATGGCGTAGGGGTGAAAAGGGGAGAGTATGCATTCATCAGAGCAAATTTCAATTCTACCTCAGACTATTACTACCTTTATACCATAACAGCAACACAGATCGGCCAACTTCCGTCATATTGGTGTCTCTGGTGTCATTAGCCCCTCTTATAGCTCATATCCGCTAATAGCCATAATAAACATTAGGTATTACTGGTACAGGATATACAGCTTGGTTTTCGGATTTAACGCATACTGTACCGGTGACGTCCTTTTCATTATAGTCTGGCATTATTCTTAGATTATTATATTAACCCTTTCACCACCATGACGTAATTTTCACCATATTCTGGCTACCAATAGACAATTTTCTTTAGCTAAATATTCTATCTCTAGGACTCAAAGGGGTAAATACGATCTCAATACACCCTCTGCATAACATAGGTCCTTCTTAAACTGGATAAAATAATCTAATTATAGCCAGAATCAAAGGTAAAAATACGTCATGGTACTGAAGGGGTTAATCTTAAGAAAGACCTCTAACCATTAAAAGGCTACAACTATCTCAAATAATCCTTTTATCTACTATTTATCCCTCCCAAGCTGCACATAGTAATCCTTGTATCTACTATTTATCCCTCCCAAGCTGCACATAATAAGTATATCTACTATTTATCCCTCCCAAGCTGCACATAATAATCCTTTTATCTACTATTTATCCCTCCCAAGCTGCACATAATAATCCTTTTATCTACTATTTATCCCTCCCAAGCTGCACATAATAATCCTTTTATCTACTATTTATCCCTCCCAAGCTGCACATAATCGTCTAGTTATAGCTAAAATATAATTTAAAAACGTCGCCCGTACAGAGTATGTTAATTCTACATGATCAACAATGAACTATCTTCTTGTTGGTTGATAAATATGCCACCATAATGGCGTCTAATAAAAGATGGGCGATCATTATTAGCATCTCTATTGCTACTTGTGCCTTCCTTCGTCTTTCCCCTATGCAATCCTGGGTTACTTTGGTCTGAGGTCATTTCGCTTACACATAATGTCGTGCATAGTTTATTCGCCCACACTGCACCTAACACATCTTAACATAACCTAATCCAATCAAACCTAGATTAATCTAACCATACTGTACTTAACCTAACACAAATTACTCTATATATTAACCAAGCCTAACCTATTCAAATTGAGTGGAAGCTACCTATACTGCTGTTTGCGGATGATACAGTTCTGATGAGTGATAATGAATGGGAGTTGCAGGGTCTGGTAAATGAGTTTGGAACAGTGTGCGAAAAACGGAATTTGAAGGTAAATACGGGGAAGAGCAAGGTTATGGTCTTCGAAAGGGGTGAAGTCACAGAGTGTGAAGTGAAGCTGAACGGTCTGGCTATGGAGATCGTCAACTCTTTTAAGTATCTGGGCAGTGTGTTGAGTAAAGATGGGACTATGGATGAAGAGGTGCGGGAGATGGTACAACAGGGGAAGAGGGTTGTAGGAACGCTAAAAGCAGTAACAAGAAATAGGGTGGTCAGTATGGAAGTGAAGAAGTCCTTGCATGACAGTGTGGTAATCCCGACACTGACTTACGGAAGCGAAGCATGGACGTTGGTTGAGAGACTCAGACCAAGAGTGAGAGCAGTGGAAATGAATTACTTAAGGAGTGCGTGCGGAGTTACATGGAGGGATAGACAGACTAATGAGGAAGTAAGAAGGAGGTGTGGTGTGGAGGTAGATGTGCTGGAAAGTGTGAAAAGGAACAACTTGAGATGGTTCGGCCATATGGAACGTATGGAAAGCGAGAGAATGACTAAGAGGGTGTACGAGAGCGAGGTGGAGGGACAGAGGGGGAGAGGTAGACCGAATATGAGGTGGAAGGATGGAGTGAGGAAGTACATGAACGAAGGCGGTGCTGGTTGGGGGGAGGGGCGTCGACTGACTGGGGACAGAGGTGCATGGGGGCGGTTCGTTCGTGGCCACCCCTTCGGGGATCACGGCGTCAGGCAATAGATAGATAGATAGAACCTATTCAAATCTACTCTAACTTAACCTAATCATTAATGGCTTACCCTAACATTATCTAACCTATCCGAATGTAACCTAATACTACGTAACCTAATATAATGTAAACTAATACTACGTAACCTAATATAATGTAACCTAATACTACGTAACCTAATATAATGTAACCTAATACTACGTAACCTATAATGTAATTACTACGTAACCTAATATAATGTAACCTAATACTACGTAACCTAATATAATGTAACCTAATACTACGTAACCTAATATAATGTAACCTAATACTACGTAACCTAATATAATGTAACCTAATACTACGTAACCTAATATAATGTAACCTAATACTACGTAACCTAATATAATGTATATACTACGTAACCTAATATAATGTAACCTAATACTACGTAACCTAATATAATGTAACCTAATACTACGTAACCTAATATAATGTAACCTAATACTACGTAACCTAATATAATGTAACCTAATACTACGTAACCTAATATAATGTAACCTAATACTACGTAACCTAATATAATGTAACCTAATACTACGTAACCTAATATAATGTAACCTAAACAAACCTATCCTCAATCGAGTTATCCTCAATGGTGAGTTATCTGCTCAACAGGTGGCGTTGTGTGTGTGTAAGTGTGAGATTCCGAGTGTAGGGAGTGAGACAGTGAAGCACGGGAACGAGGTGGCTTCAGAGATGGGGTAGTTTCGGGCCATGAGTGAGCACCGTGCCTCATGTGAAGGCAAGATGGCAGGTGCTCGTTGTACTCTACGTGCTTCACTTGTCTCACTCCCTAGACTGGAACAAGACCTCACGGGCTTCACTGTTCATTGTAAAGCGGTGAATGTTAAGGCTCTCAGCCTATGCCCGAGAGGAAGTAAGTTGGAATATAGAAAAAAAAAAAAAAAAAAAAAAAAAATCCTCAATCGAATATAACAGTCTAGCCTACATCCATTTTAATATGCCTTTTGTGATATTACATAGCGATCATAACCTAATATAGTCTAGCCTAGCCTCACCTAATCTAGTATTAAATAAGCTAGCATCATTTAATAACATTAAATATCCTAAGTTAGAATAATTAAATTTGAACTAATTTGCACTGATAAACTATAATTAATCTAATCGAAACTTAACCTAATTATAACTCAATATACAATAACCTAGCCTATGCTATCCAAACTCAACATAGCCTAGTATATTCTCCCTTATTATATCATAATGTATCCTAGCCTAACCAACCTCACCCTAAGCTAATCACAACTTAACCGGACATAACCTAATATTACTTTTGTAGATAACCCAAACGCAAATTAGCATAACCTATCTATCGTTATTTAGTCCAACATAACCTAATCAAGCATATCCTATCCAAAACATATCATGAACTTTCCTAAACTAACCTAGAAAATTCTATCCCAACCTAACCAAGAATAAGCTGTCCTAACCTACATTATTAAACTTTATCTAGCCCAATCTAACATAGCATAACCTTATCTAAGCCTAACCTATCGTAACCCAGCCAAGTTCAACAAACAGGTTAAAAAATCCCCTTAACATGCACGAAAATACTGTGAAGCGAAGCCAACAATTCTACCTCTTTACCTCGCCCCTTTACCCCTTTCCTATGGTCATCCGTAGGTCATATTTACATACCCTTTTACGCTTCTCCTCTATTCACACTTATACACACCGTATTTCACTAGAATATTGTAAAGAAAACAAATATTAAATAGTTTAATATCTGGCGGCATCTGATAGTTGACTGTCTTGCAAATTTCCCGCCTTCCAGTATTGTGATGACGTCATAAATCCGATGATGACGTCATAAATCCCGATAGTTGTCAGGCAACAGAAATTTACCTTTAACTTGAGCTCATGAGCTCAGTTCGACTGGACTGGGTCATGCCACTGCCCGGGCAGGAGTGGTGTATCCGTAGTCTTTCCACAGTAGGGTAAAACAAAACATAAACTTTATTTGTATTTAACATGTGTGATGCACATAAATAAAAGGGGATGTGTCGGATGGTTGAAAGTCACAGTTGCTCGCGCGTTTGGGGCTAGCAACACGTATTATGAAAAACATGTATCCTCCTTCATTCACTGTCCCCACAATTTTCCGGAGGATAACAGGTTTTTCACAATACGTAGACGGAGGTCTTTTTTGAAAAAAAAAAAAAAAAAAAATATATGTTGGTGGCAAATTTAAGGATATTCCCGATAATGGTGTAATACTAGAGCATTTAACGTTCTGCTAGATAACTTATCTAACTTTTTTATCAGCTTTGTGTAATTCACCTTTAATATGTAGTGAAAACTTAGCAATAATAGTATGCAGAGACAAGGCAGGTTATTACAGTATGTTTATATTAATTTTCGATAAAATAATTTACTAAGAAATCCAATTTACGTTATATCAGCTGAAATATATCCGACCATAGATTATTAGCGTTGCTGTTTTTCGCCCCTATCTAAGTAATCAATAACTTATATATATTTAACTCTTTCACCATTATGAAGCCTTTTCACTATTTTCTGGTTATCATTAGATGATTTAGCTTAGCTCTATAAGGACCTCTTGCAATCAAAGGGATACAATCGATCTCAATTTACCCTATAACACCCACAAGTCATTCCTAAACGGAATTAACCCCTAAGTGTCGGCGCACAACATAAGTCGAGTATAATAAATCTGGACTATCTGGCGGCGCTCGACATAGGTCGTGTGGCAATTTCAGCACGTAATGTTGCTGAGAGAGAGAGACAAGTGGTGGCAGGAGAGTAGCGAGCGTATGACTGCTCCAGACCACCGCGGCGAACCTACTAACACGAATCCCACCTCCTCCCTCCCTCTCTCACTCGCTACATACGGAATTGTATGGGGAAAGTGCCGAATTACATGCTTTTTGCACTCGCGTTGCGCGGTTGTTGCAAGAAAACTAGCCATCATAAAAGGATCGTTATGGTGTCATTGGAAAGCTCTGTTTATGCCCTTTCAGGGATAGATACTTGTTTTACGCTCTGGGTCTTATTTAGGCATGAAAATGATCACGTAAACAGCCCTATATTGGCTAAAAACACCCCGCTGGGCGGTACATATAAATAAACCGCTAGCCCGCTAACCTAGTGTTAAATTGAAATTAAGGATTGCGTCCTGGTATACAGGAAAGGCTAAGCTACTGTCTACTTTGAACTTTCGTAGTTCATATACACAGTACTTAGCCTTTTACGTGTCTTCGCTATTCATAATCATACAAGCCATTATTGCACTCTAAGCACTGAAGAACTTTTACCTATGTACAGTATATATTTCTATATCTAATTCCTTTATTTGTAATATATATATATATATATATATATATATATATATATACCAAACAAATACAGTATACCTTCTATCTATGTATGTCTTATTAACACGTACTCAGTAAATTTCACTAATTATTTGTCTTTCTTTTACTGAATCAGGAACTACTATTACCAATATCAGTTTTTCCTCTATCAATTCAGTAAACTGCTGCCAATTCGGAAAATATATTATCTCTATGTTTATCAAATACATAATAAGTAATCTCATCATATGTATATTTTGACAACATATATTCAGTTTCATAGGTCCATTCTTATTTTTACGCCTCAATTCAACAAGTTTCCTTAACTTTTGAATTCAAGAATCACCGCTCCACATAATATAAAGGAACACTAGATGTGACCAAGACCATCCAAACAGGGAATACTAAAAGCCAATATCAATCTCCACCTAGGGAACCTGAGATACTTGTGACAATATGGGCATGTCATTCTTCCACTTCCCCTGTTAAAGCATGCCTTTATTATCCTCAGTGTGTGCCGACATTTTGCTGCCATCAAATCTAACACTACTTCAGCATATTCTACACTTATTTGCTCATTAGGTACCCTTAATTTTGTATTAATAATTGTATCCAAAGAACTCTCAATAAGTAACCGTGAACAAGTACCGATGTCACATGAAGTGCACCACAACTTTAACTACACCAGGGTATCACAAAAAATGCACCAACCAAGCAGAAGTTCACAAAAAAATACCTCAGAAAAGCGAAGGGTTACAAGCAAGGGTTACCAACCTGGACGTGTTACTACCGGCGACACCCTAACAATGACCAAGAGGAGGACTACACCACCAAAGATCTACATAGTACCTGGCCATTAACACCATCTTCAATAATTATACAATATAAGACCTACCCGTTAGCCCAGGACTCTGAATCTCCATCTCCCCCATTCTAGCAGACTCAAGAGTGTCATGGAGTGTCGGGAACCTAATGTACGTACACAGATGTTATGCACTCCTACTTATAAATATGAACAATAAATGTGTCTACCTACATCTGCGAAAAAAAAAAACTGAGCATGACACCCATTGCACTTATCTTTCTCATACATATTCAACAGCTTATACCACCTATTATGACAATCTATCACTAACTTCATAATTTCAATCCAACAAACTTTCTAAGCAATACTTAATAAACTCTATCTATACGTTTCTATCAATAACCTGTCTATAGCCTATCATGTAAATCTAGTACAAATTAAACATGTACAATTTTTATTCATGTCAATATTTATGTCATTCGAATACATACATAAACACTTTTATTTATCTAAAGTATGTCAAGACCCCGTCGCCCCTAACAGAGATTAATTCACAAAAGGAACATTTTATTCAAGATTATAATTTGTTTTCATCATTGGAGGAGTGTAAAACAAACGTATATTATATCACCAATTAGCTTTTTGATTTGCACTGATCATTTCTAAATTAAATAATGTCATCGTTCGAAAGAGATCCATTCAGCCTTTCACTACGATGATATCTTTCTACATCTTATACAGGCTTTAATTAAGGATGATTTGTTTTTGCCTAGGAAGGACCTGCGGGGTTAATTTTGAGATAGGTTTACACTTTTGATTCGTAGATGTCCTTCCTAATTCAAATAAAGTAGAAGTGCCGCTTTTGCAAAATCAAAACGGCATCCCCAACTCTGCGATGGGTTACCATTATCCCTACTATTACCACCATTATAACTACTACTATCACCACCATCACTACTGCTATCATCACTACAACTGTCACCATCATCACTACAACTGTCACTATTATCACTAAAGCAGTGACCATCACCATTACTATCACCATCGTCACTAACATCATCACTAATGTCATCATTATCACTACAACTATCACCTTCATCACTACCATTCTCACCATCATCTTACAATCACCATTGCTACTGTCACCATCATCACTACTACTATACCCATCATCACTACTATTAAAGTCTATTTCGCTGTAAGTAGGCGAGAAATCTTGACCTCTGACCTCTTTACCTAAAAAACGACTAGAGAAATCGAGCTAATATTTTTACCATTTGAGAAGTGGCAGCCAAGGAATAGATGGGGATACTTACAGCCAATTTGCTCTAGTCCTTTTTGAGTGACAGAAGATAGAGTTCAAGATTTCTCGCCTACTTGAAACGAATAGACTATAGTACTATCAACATCATCACTACTACTGTCACCTTCAAACGCCGACCCGTGGTAATAACGTTCTTGACATTGTACTTGCAACAAAAGAAAAATTAATAGAGAATTTGAATGTTGGTGATGAATTCAGTAACAGCGACCATCGTACGATAACTTTCACTTTAAAGTTTACTAGTAACGAACCAAATAGAAGTATCGAAAAAATCCCTAATTTCAAGAAAGCAAACTTCCATAAACTTAGAGCTATGTTTAAAGAAACTGATTGGAGCTTTTTAATTAACAATAACGACATAAATACATCTTGGAAGTTATTCGAAACCACCTACCTAAAAGCAGTGCAAGACTGCATACCATCGAAAATACGGCGTCCAGGCCATAATAATAAGCCCAAATGGTGGAATACAGATATTTCAAACTGCCTGCTTGCTAAAAAATTTGCTAATGATAGATTAAAATCCTCACAAAATGATGAAGAACGGGTGAAATTTGTAGAGCTACGACGCAAAGCCAAAAAGTTAATTAAGAAAAGTAAAAAGACTTTAGAGTTACATATTGCGAATCAAAGTAAAATAAACCCGAAAGAATTCTATACTTGTATCAGAAAGAAAAAAGTAGTTACTTCAACTGTTGAACCATTAGTCGATGAAAATGGAGAATACACCAAAGACGAAGTACAAATGAGTAATGCCCTCAATACCTTCTTTGCATCAGTTTTTACAACAGAAGACCTCAGTAATATCCCTACACCATCGCCGATTCAGATTGATAATTCAGATGTTCTAAGCAATATCACCATTACAGAGAGAGAAGTATTGAATTGTTTAGATAAACTCAAGGTAAATAAAACGCCTGGACCTGATACAATCTCGCCTAGAGTTCTAAAGGAAGCTAAGGATGAGCTCTCCACACCACTGACATTACTATTCAATAAATCCTTGCAGTCTGGAACTATGCCTGATCAGTGGAAGCTAGCCAACGTAACACCGATATTAAAAAAGGCAGCAAATCCCTACCCAGTAACTATCGTCCAATTAGCTTAACCTCAGTTGTATGTAAAATGCTAGAAACGGTCATAAGAGACAGACTCGTAAATCACTTAGAGGAAAATAACATACTTAAAGATACTCAGCACGGCTTTCGTAAAAAACGTTCCTGTTTAACAAACCTCTTAGACTTCTTCCACGATATCCTGAACCTCTACGATGAGAGTAAAGCTGTAGATATTATATACCTTGATTTTCAAAAGGCCTTTGACAAAGTTCCCCACAAACGTTTACTGCTAAAACTAAAAGCACATGGAATACAAGACAGTGTGTTGAAATGGATAGAAAATTGGCTCAGCGACAGAAAGCAAAGAGTAGTCATAAACGGTAAGGCATCTAAATGGACCAATGTAAGTAGCGGGGTACCCCAGGGATCGGTACTAGGACCAATTCTCTTTCTAATTTACATCAACGACATAGATGAGGGTCTCACCTGTACAATCTCAAAATTTGCTGACGATACAAAAATTGCAAATAGCGTACTCTCAAAAGAACACGTTGACGATATGCAACACAATCTAGATAAATTGTCAAGTTGGGCCCAAATTTGGCAAATGAGTTTCATTGCGAATAAATGTAAAGTACTACATATCGGATACCTAAATGAGAAAGCAAACTATTCAATGAATGGCACTCAGCTTAAGAATATAAACAGAGAAACGGATCTGGGAGTAACAATATCGAGTAACCTAAAACCGAGTCAACAATGTTCAGAAGTTGTTAACCCGGAAATTGCGGGAAGACTCTTAAGAGTTTCCCTGGGCGAGTGCGGGAAGACTCTTAACCCTGTCACATCCTGACGCAATTTTTGAGCCAATTAGGGATACTTTAAAGCCTTTGTTACCGTCCGGGGTATTTATAAACCTTTAGTTTATTTACTTCAACCTCTGCAGTTGTCTTTGAGTTAGCTGTGGGCAGAAAACTAATTTTGGAGAGGTAATTATAAGAGTGAGAGTAATCTATTTCTTATTGCTAATCTGGCAACCTCTGCGTCATAAGGATGTGAGAGGGTTAAGATCCTGGGCCTAAAAAAATCCATTTAAAACACCCCCAATTTTTTTTTTTTTTTTTTTTTTTTTTGCCCCTGAGCCATGCCAAATATCACTCCTCCACATCCCCTCCTTCCCCACTTCACTCCCCTCCTTCAGTTATCACCTATTTTCCCTGTTATTCCCTTATTCTGTGGTCTATTTTCGTGCTAACATTAGCGAGTTGGTAGCAGGGTGTTGTCATCACTGTTACCAAGCGTGGGAAAGAGCGAGAGAGAGACTATTACTAACAGTGTCTCTCCAGACAAGGGGGGGGGGGGGAGGAGGGGAGGGAGGTTGCCTCAGCCATACATTATGTAACTCCCGGCCTGTATCGCCGATTTTGACCATCCAAACGTTGTTTCCACTTGTTTTATTGCTGTAACAGGTTAATACCTTTATAATCAACCTAAAATTGGCGCAAATGGATAAGTATTAATGCTATTTATGGTAAAATAATGATGTTAATAATGGGAACAGCTCAAATACGTGCGCACAGGCGTGTGGTGTCTCATACACCCCATGTGCACGTCTTAGGTTAAGAAGGCAAACAAAATGATTGGCTTTATAGGCAGGTCATTTGAGCATAAATCCAAAGAAGTTATCCTAACCCTTTACAATTCCTTAGTCCGCCCTCTTCTTGAATACTGCGTTCAATCCTGGTGCCCTTATTACCAAAAAGATATAAACAAGCTAGACTGAGTTCAACGTAGAGTTCCCAAAATGATACCTAGCCTAAAGAACAAACCATACGAAGAGCGTCTTAGAGAATTAAATCTATTTCCTTTAACCCAGCGCAGATTAAGAGGTGACTTAATTCAAGTGTTCAAAATCATCAAAGGCATCGACAATATGAACTGTAGTAAGTACTTCACTATCGACCAATCTAATTACACGCGGGGAAACGGTTGCAAAATTATTGGTAAATCTTTTAACTCACACGAATCTAAGAATTTCTTCTTCAATCGAGTTGCCAACTTGTGGAATGGGCTTCCCCGAGACGTTATAGACTGCAGCACCGTTGATTCATTTAAACTCCGCCTAGACAAATGTCTCGCATCAAACCCGCGACTGAGTGCGTTTGTAAATGAATAACTTTATTTTATCCCCCCCTCAGTTACTAACCCATCTGTCCCCTACTAACTTCCTAATCCTGCCACGGACATTAGTTCCAGGGCAGTAATTCCCTTTCCAATGTTCCCTTACCCACTCTAAACCACTGTTTGAACACTTGATCCTCAGTGTTTTGGAGGACAAGCAGCCTTGAAGGGTCACTAGATCTGTTGTTGCTTGATTTCCTTTGTACTCCTTTGTACTACTTTCATCATTATCACTACAAGTATCACCATCATCTCTGCTGTTACTACCATCTCTGCTTCTGTCATAATCAGAACTATAACCATCATCACTATTACTATCACCATCATCATTAATAATATCGCCAAGAATACTGGAGGATTCGCCCCGAAAACAACTTGACCACGACGGGGGGCGACAATCGTCGCATTGACCAACCGAATTTGCCTGCAAAATTTGGTGATGATACATTAGCCCATTCAGTACCAGTTCTGTCCTTTTCATTTTATACTGGATAATAATAGAAGATTCTATTCAGCTTAATTAAAAGGCTTTCAACTATCCTAATCAACTCTCTTTTCACCACAGATCCTTCTTAAGCTCCACAAAATCGTCTAATTATAGCTAGAATATGATAAAAAAAGACGTCGCCAGTACAGAAAGGGTTAAACAGTCTAGGAAAAGTTTAACACTTCTTTTGACCTTGACCTTAACTCAAGCCGCGGAGCCCGACATATGTCGGCCGAGAGAATAATGGCCACCCCTGCGGTGCCCGATATTAATCGGGCGGGATTTTGAGCACATTATCGGCTCTGAGAGAGTCCATGCGTTGGGAGGACGATAGGCGGGCTCTGACCATTCAGCACGGACCCAGTGCCGCGACTGACACTACCTCTGCAACATTCCACACCCACGGCCTCGCGAGACCAGGAAAAAACTCGGGAAATTTCTGTATTTTAGGGTTTTTCCCCTCGTGTTGCGCGATCGCTACAGGATAACCCGTGGTCGTACAAAGATGATTCAGGTGTCATTGGAAAGCTCTATTATCGCCCTTTCACGGGTACATAATTGTATTACGCTCTGGCTCTTATTTATGCATGAAAATGAGCATGGAATGAAGCTCGTTTAGGGTAAATATGCCCGCCAGGCAGGTAGTAGAAGTTACAAACATCCCCGTCCGTAAGGGGTTAAGTATTAGAATATATATATGAATTATATATATATATGCTATTTATGTAAAATGCAACTAACAGTCAGCTTATCAAAATTTGAGTATGTTTTATGATGAAGGTTGACTTTTGACTTTGACCTGTGACCTTAACCTTTATGTAGGATTATATTGTTTGTTTGCATTAATGTAACCCTGGAAAATCAAATAAGCGTGCCAAACTTCATTAAAGATCATCAACTAGTTCCAGAGGTATTAAAGGAATAGCTGACCTTGACCTTTGATCTTCATCTTGACCTTCATGATATCTGAATATTTAACATTTTAATTTTAATTTAAAAAACAACTGTTTCAACGAATTTTGTGAAGTTTACATTAATAGCAAAGAAATGAGCATATTGACCTTATATTTGACATTGACCCATGACCTTGACCTATCAAATGGAATTATGTTTATTCTTATTTGACCTCGGCCTAGTGAGAATCTTACATTAAATTGGAAATACTAGTAATAATCTTATTTTGACCTTTAACCTTGACCTTCGACCTTAGAAATTCTTATTGAGGATTTAGTTAGCTTAACACCATTGTTCGTATTAACTAGCATTATGAATATGGGGTAATTTTTATAAAAAAATTATAGATTACAAATTGTGATCATATACTATGACCTTGACATTTGGCCTTTGACTAAAAATATGATACATTATATTTGGATGGTCGTTACATTGACCAACTGAATTTGCCTATACAATTTGGTGACAATACAGCAAACAGTCTAGGAGGTCTTTAGGGAAAACTTTAATGACAAACACTCTTGTTTTGACTTTGACCTTTGGCCCTAACTATTACAATATATATGTGAAATTTGATATACAGGGTGTCCCAGGAGGAAAAGCCATAACTTTGGGAAATGATAAAACAAGGTATTCTAAGCCTAAAATGTTCTATAAGCAATATTCCATATCTCGACCAGTATTGAGATATTGCATGTTGAAAATGGTATTTCCCCATAAGGCTGGCCTAGTTGTCCTAGTGCCTACTACACCTCCATCTTTCTGCACTTATTTAACCATATTATTATACAGATATTATAATTCTGTAAGTTTCAAAATTATTTGTTTTTTCTATGTGAATGAGGGAGACAAAAGGCATAACTGCCTGCAGCGAGTGCCTCCCCCAGATTTCAAAGAGTGACAGGGCCGAAATCAAGGGACGTTCGAGCTAAAATGCCTGGACACGGAGTTTGAAGCAATTTAAGTCATAGGAAGAGGGAAAGGCTGATTCTGGGAGAGAATTCCAGATCTCAGCAGTTGAATAGAAGAAAGTCTGAGAATAGCATTTCACTCTTGGGTTGGAGAGTTGCACAGAGTAGGGGTGGGATTGTGTTGCAAGGCGGGTACTACGTACCCTACGTAGAGGAGGTGGTATACACTGGGAAAGCTCTGAGGAACACTGATTATTGTAGTAGCGATAGAATAGTGAGAGAGATGCAACATTGCGGCGAAGAGAGAGAGATTGCAGAGAGTTGGTGAGTGGACGGGAGTTAATGATACAAAAGGCTTTCCTTTCTACTTTATCTAGGAGTGCGGTGTGAGAGGATCCTCCCCACACATGTGAACAATACTCAATACAAGGATGCACTGTGCCCCTGTACAGAGCAAGTAGCTGCGCAGGGGTAAAGAACCCCTTGAGGCGGTTGAGCACACCCAGCTTCTGGGAGGCTGCCTTAGCGAGACTGGTAATATGGTCTTTCCAAGTGAGAGCAGAAGAAAAAGAGACACCGAGAAAATTGAGGGAAGATGAAGGGTTGATTTTTGTATTGTTGAAGAATAAGGGATAGTCCTCTGGAGGTTCCTGACAGGTAGTAAGATGGATAAATTGAGTTTTGGAAGCATTAAATGTAACAAGGTTTTCTCTACCCCAATTGGAAATAGTAGCTAGATCAGAAGATAAGCATTTTATGACTTAATTACGTTTACTTTTGAGGGACTGCTGGCTGGGGCGTTCTGGAAAACTAATTGAGTGGTGTAAAGTAGAGTCGTCTGCATATGAATGGATGGGACTAGATGTACAGTTAGAAGATCATTTATGAAAATTAGAAAGAGAATAGGAGATAGGACAGAACCCTGAGGAACACCGGAGTTGATAGGATGAGGAATTGAGCGATGGCCATCCACAACCGCAGCTATGGAACGGCCGGAATGGAAATTAGAGACAAAGGCACAGATAGAGGGACAAAAACCGAAGGAGGGCAGTTTGGAAATTATAGATTTGTGCCAGACCCTATCGAAGGCCTTCGATATGTCTAGTCTAGTGCAACAGAAAATATACATATTAGCTCACTTTGGACCAGTTGGAAACTTTTTTCACATGGAAGAGTCCATTACATAGATGCGATGAGGGACACTACATTAAACCTTCAATATCTTTTTTACGGTTGAGATTTGGAATTTTTGTTATAGAACATTATATGCTTAGAATACCTTGTGTTATCATTTCCCAAAGTTATGCCCTTTCCTCCTGGGACACCATGTATAGGCCTATGTCATTTAAGTAATAAGCAACGAACACAGACAATTTTCCAAAATTTTAGTAATTTTTTAAAATTAATAAGAACAGTCGACCTTTGACCTTGACTTGTGACCTTGACCTATATGTAGGAGTACATTTTTGTGTGCATGGACATTGCCCATGAAAATCAAATAAGCATGCCTAATTTCATTAAAACCCATCATATTGTTCATAAATATAAATAGAATTGTTGACCTTGACCATTGACCTTTATCTTGACTTTTATGATATGTCTCAAAATGTATTAATTTCCATTTTCATTTAAGGTACAATTATCTCACCAAATTTTGGGAAGTTTGCGTGAAAAGTAAAGAAAATAGCATATTGACCTTGACCTGTGACCTTGACCATTCATAAGGAATTGTATAGTTTCTTGTATGACTTTGGCCTAGGTATTCCGAATACACATGGTAAGCCTAGTGAGAATCTAACAGTTAGTATAAGAAATACTAGTAAGAAACTTATTTTGACATTTGACCTTGATGTTTGACCTTACCCTTTAGAATATTTATCTAAAATTTGAGCAATACAATATCAAGATTACCAGTAACTTGTGTAGTGAAAATGAAGACATTTGAGTAAAAACTAAAAATAAATAGTAAAAGTTGACCTTTGACCTTGACCTTTATGTAAGAGTACATGTCTGTTTTCATTAACATTGCCCATAAAAATCAAATAAGCATGCCAGATTTCATTAAAACCCATCAGTTAGTTTCATATATATTAATTTAATAGTTGACCTTTGACCTTTATCTTGACCTTGATGATATGTTTGTCACAATTTAATACTTTTCTTTTCGTTTAAAGTGCAACTATCTCGCCAAACTTTGTGAAGTTTGCATGAAAAGTAAAGAAAATAGCATATTGACCTTTCATTTTACCTTGACCCGTGACCTTGACCTTTCATACGGAATTGTATAGTTTCTTGTATGACCTTGGTCTAGGTATTCCGAATATACATGGTAAGCCTAGTGAAAATCTAACAGTTAGTATAAGAAATACTAGTAAAAATCTTATTTTGACCTTTAACCTTAACATTTAGAATATTTATCTGAAATTTGGTCAAAAGGATATCAAAGTTACTAGTAACTTGCATAGTGGAAATGAAGAAATTTGATTAAAAACTAATAAATATGAAATATTGACCTTATTTTTAACTTTGACCTTAACCTATAAGTTAAATGGAAAATAATTGTTTTGACTGACCATCGCATTGACCAAATGGATATACCTGTGAAACTTGGTGAAAGTCCATCGAACAGTCTAGGAGGAGTTACCGGACAGACAGACGACGGACGCCGACGCCGACGCCGACGGACAAGCCGACTTGTGGTGCACAGTATATGGGCGGGATCTGTGTGAGCGATACCACTCTGCTTCTCAGAGTTGATAACATTGTCTACTGTTAGAATAGTATTTACTTAAGATAATGGACCCATGAGTTAAACTTATACCACATCTTCCCATCACCTACCACTATGACTACCACTACCAACATTAGGCCTACCTACCACCAGCTACCAACATTACTTACCATACCTGCACAAACAGCTGATCGACGCGGACCAAACCACACCTCCAGACGTACGATAAACAGTAAGAAAAAACTATGTATAGTCTGTAATATTGGTTTCAACAATAGGAGTTCACTTTTACAATGCAACAGTTGTAATGAAATTGTTCATAACCGATGTACTTACGTTAACAGTAGAAACGAAGTTGAATGTGCTAAATGTAGGAACTCAGCTGTACAACATCGCGCACCCATTTGTTTTATTTGTGAATCTCTCATAACACGACATCAGAAGATCCAAAACTGGGAATTCCTATGCAATAAGTGTGCCTTGCATTCATTACCGAATATTAATGTAAATGATCCAAGTATTAACACCTTACGAGCGGCCTATGCGGTTTATTTATGTGTACCGCACAGCGGGGTGTTTTTAGCCAAAATAGGGCTGTTTACGTGATCATTTTCATGCCTAAATAAGACCCAGAACGTAAAACAAGTACCTATCCCTGAAAGGGCATAAACAGAGCTTTCGAATGACACCATAACGATCCTTGTATGATGGATAGTTTTCTTGCAATAACCGTGCAACGCGAGTGCAAAAAGCAGGTAATTCGGTACTTTCAGTACATAATTGAGTATGTAGCGAGTGAGAGAGGGAGGAGGGAGCTGAGATTTGTGTCAGTAGGTTCGCCGCGGTGGTCTGGAGCAGTCATACGCTCGCTAGTCTCCTGCCACCACTTGTCTCTCTCTCTCAGCCACATTACGTGCTGAAATTGCCACTCGACCTATGTCGAGCGCCGCCACATAGTCCAGCTTTATTTAACTCGACTTATGTTGCTCGCCGCTAAATAAGGGTTAACAACTCAGAATCCAGCCAGGGCACATTCAAAATCAAAGACGAATACAGAGTGTTCACCAACAAAGGGCTCCATCTTATCCACATTAATGCCAGATCAATGTACCATAAATTGTCAGAAATAAACTTGTTAGCTAATAAGGCCAAAGCTTCAATAATTGCAATCACAGAAACCTGGCCGGATTCAAGTATAAACGATGGTGAAATAAACATTCAAGGTTTCAACATGGTTAGGAATGATCGCAATAGGCAAGGGGGAGGAGTATATCTGTATGTAAAAAACAACCTCACACACACAACTAGGACCGACCTCCATGTAGAAAATCACGAAGCTCTGTGAATCGACCTACACCTGCCGAGGACAAGACCCATCACAATTGGAGTGTGCTATAGGCCACAAGACGACACACAATTCTTGACCAAATTTGAACGAAATTTGTCATCGCTAGACCCTCGGAATGAATCAATTATACTAGGGGATTTTAACCTGTGTTACAAACAACGAAATAATAGGCTTGTACAAGAATATAGGCACATACTGACAATGCACAACCACACACAACTCATCACAACCCCCACACGTATCTCTGAGAACACTGCCACAATATTAGACCACATAAACTGTAACAGAGAGGACAAAATATCCCAATCAGGGGTTATACAGACTGGGATAAGTGATCACTTCGTCACATATTGCACACGGAAAACCACAAAAATTACCCTAGAGAATCACAAGGTTATCAAAACAAGGTCACTCAGAAACTACAACAAAGAAACATTTCTGGACATTTTATGGAATACAGACTGGTCTCCAGTGTTTGGAAGTACAAACGTTAATGACGCATGGGTTGGCTTCAGAACCATCATCACAAACATCCTAGACGAAATAGCTCCTCTGAAAGACATACGAATTAAAGCAAGGTCAGACCCATGGATCAACTATAACATACTACACCATCTGGAACACAGAGGCAATCTGTTAAAAAGGCTAGTGAAACATAGACAGGATCAAGGTCTGAAACATGAGTTCAACAGGGCCAGGAATAAACTAAGTAGCAAAATAAAATCAGCGAAAACTAATTATTTCCACAATAAGGCAGAGGAACATCAGAATAACCCAAAGAAACTATGGAGGCACCTAAAAACAACAGGCTACAGCAACATGGCAAGGGATTCGTCTAACGGTCTAACCCTAATATTGCTCTCAACATTAATGATCAGGTTTGCCACGATAAACGACAAATTTCAACCTACTTCAACACCTTTTTCACCTACATAGCAAACACACTTGCACAGAACCTACCGCAACCTCTCAATAAATACACGACAACAACGGCTACCTTTCGAAATTTCTACAGAGATAAAGGCATACACCCGAACACATTTGGATTGCAAAATGTTACACCAAAATACACTTTTGACGAGCTCTCTAACCTAAATGTACATAAAAGCACAGGACCAGACAAAATTCCTGCCAAATTTCTACGAGATGGAGCCATTGGTATAGCAGGTCCCCTAACCCACATCATCAACCTGTCAATTAACACCAACACTGTACCTGATGAACTGAAGGAAGCTATTGTAACCCCTCTATTCAAGAAAGGAAATAAACTAGAAGTTGGCAACTACAGACCAGTTAGCATATTATGTATTGTATCTAAAATCCTTGAAAGAGTGGTATTCACCCAAATTGAACACTACCTCAAAGAAAATTATCTATTCTATAAGTTTCAATCAGGTTGCAGATGCATGTACTCGACAGACTCCTGTCTCATCCACTTAACAGATCACATTCGTAAAGAAATGTCTAAAGGTAACTACACCGGTATGGTTCTTCTTGATCTACAGAAAGCGTTTGACACAGTAGACCATGATATCCTATGTAATAAACTACAAGCAATGGGCATTGGGTCAGTAAACTGGTTTAAATCTTATCTTAGTGGTAGAACACAAAGAGTCAAAATTGATGATTATATATCTGATCCTATGCCAATTAACTGTGGGGTCCCACAGGGAAGCATCCTTGGTCCCTTACTCTTTCTCTGTTATGTGAACGACATGGAACTTAGCGTCTCGTGTAAATTATTACTGTATGCTGACGACAGCGTGCTTCTGGTTTCAGGAAAAGACCCAATAAGTATTGCCGCTTCACTTTCCAAAGACCTAGAATCATGTAGTGAATGGCTAGTGGACAATAGACTATCTCTTCACCTGGGCAAGACGGAAGCCATCTTATGTGGAACAAAACGCAAACTGAAAGACATTGTGGGCTTCTCGGTCAACTGTAATGATATTCCTATAACAACAGTGTCACAAGTTAAATATCTCGGACTAAAACTGGACTCGAGTTTGTCAGGTGAAACAATTTTGGAATCTATCCTGTGTAAGTGTAGAGCACGTATAAAATACTTGTATAGACAGGTGGGATGCTTGCCAGCGGCGACCAAAAAGACCCTTTGCCAATCGCTTGTTCAATGTAATTTTGACTATTCTGTGTCATCCTGGTACTCTGCATCATCTAAATCAGCACAGCACAAACTTCAGGTCACTCAAAATATAATGGTTAGTGTTGATATAGGTTAAGTGCACACACAACATATATACAGAGTGTACACATGCCTTAATCATATTGCAACATACACACATGTACTTTCAGGGCAATACTATCATTGTTTAATATCCCATGATAATATACCGTACTCTGTAGTATTGGCAGCGTTGCACCAAATATATCCGGAACCGCTGCAAATGTTTTCGTCAGTAACATCCGGTCGGCACTCAGCATAGCAGTGCCACCCCAGCTCTGTATACCTTTGGCTAATAAGAACCTATAAACTTATCTCTGGACTTTTATTCTACATCCTTGTGCAAGAAAGGATTATCAAGGTTGTTGTAGCTTTACATGACAACCATACATGGCGCAGTGTGTTAATACAGCCAGGAGATACGAGCCAAGACCGGATTCTCAGCCAGCCATCTTGCAAGACCTCACCTCTCCAGCCCTGGATATTATTGTGCAGTGCTTTATAGTGCAGTGAAGTACTTAAGAGTGTAGTGCAGTGCCTTTATTATATGTCCCATGTCATTTGTGCCCATTCCCAACTTGCTGTGAGGGTTATAGCCGCCGAAACATTGCTGGACAAGAGCGAGGAGTAGCATACCCTCCCCCTCTAACATCTCCAGCAACACTGAAGCTACCACCCCTCACACCCTCCAGCTGTGCCGGTACATGCGCGCACACGGACACACGCACATCGCTGCCAAGTCAACACGGTGGTGCCACGCCTACCGCACTCACTCACTCACTCTAGCACAGATAATTTCTCGCACTATTAAATAAACTGTTCCAGTTGTACTGCACATTTTCATCGTTCCTGCAAGACTACAGTGTGTCAGCTATCAACCAATTATGGAGGGAGATGAGCAGATTCATGGGGAGCCCAGAGACACCCCACACGACCATACTGGGGAGGGAGATAATGGTGGAGCTAGTGGTGGAGATAATGATGGAGATACTGTTGGAGTTGCTGGCAAGGGGTACCAGTCAGTTCATTCCACTCCAACCTCTCCTCCTCTCACCACCCCTCATTTTACTCCACCTCCCCAAGCTCCCCCCCCTTTACCTCCCCTACACTATAGGGGGATGCCACCCCTGTCACCACACCCTGCAAGTCGACAACCTACCACAAGTGCAGACCTCCTTCAGCTCATACAGTATATGGAGCAAAGCAGACAACGGGACGACTATACCAGAAGACAGGAGGAGGACCGCAGAAGACAGGAGGAGGACCGCAGACAACAGGAGGAGGACTACAGGAGACAGGAGGAGGAAACAAGACGACGCACAGAGGAGGACTACAGGAGACAGATGGACGATGCCAAGTTCTCCACCCTTGTCCAGGCTCTGGCCCACATTACCCCACCTGCCGCCGCACCTACACCTACCTCAACGGGGACAACACCCAATTCCACAACATCCTCCACCCCTACAGCTCCACCTCCACCACAGAAGGCTATCACCCAGAACCCGCCGCCCCTTCGCGCTGATGCCACCTTCCAGGTTTTCAGAGAATGGAGGCATCGGTGGGACGATTACTCTATTATGGTAGACTTATCTAAACTACCGAGGGAGAAACAACTGATCCAGATGCGGATGTGCTTAACCCTGGAGACACAGCGGCTTTTGGAGCACACCTTAAGCATACCCCCTGACACCGACAAGACCGTTGATGCAGTCCTCGATGCACTTCAGGAGCACATCAAGAATTCTCGCAATGAAGCTCTCCGTCGCAGGGACCTGTTCAGTTGCAAGCAAAAACAGGGCGAGTCATTCAACAACTTCTACGTCCGCCTCTGCCACATCGCCGAAGAAATTGACGTCTGCCCAGGGAACTCTTCAGCCTGCAGGGAGACCCAACTCAAGATGGTCATTCTGATGGGCATACACGACGAAGAACTTGTACAGAAGCTGCTCTCCCTCGACGCCACTCCTTCATTACAGGACATCGTCAACACTTGCCGTTCCTACGAGGCCACTCGAAGCGCTACGTCAGCCATACGTGCCCCACCGTCCCAGGTTAATGCCGTGTCAGCGTACAAGCAGAACAAGCAAGTTAAGCAACGCGACAAGTTCTCCACATCGCAACAGTCCTTGGCTTCGGCTGCCGCCTGCCAGCGTTGTGCTCGCCGGCACGACAAGAACAAGTGCCCGGCTGAAGACTACACCTGCACTAACTGCGGCCGTCGTGGTCATAAGCCTAGGACTCCTGCTTGCCCTGCAGCCACCGCCCAGTGTCGTCGCTGCAACCATATGGGCCACTACGACAAATGCTGCAGATCTTCCAAGACGCCCGCCGCACAGGACAACGACGCTTCCTCCCACAACAAGTCTACAGCAAAGAAGACTACAAGTTGCCGATGTGTGGGATCACCTGTTCAGGCACCCACACTGACATCCGTGAGTCTCACCTACAGCGGCACCACTAGAAAACTCCACATGCTTCCTGACACAGGTGCAGACATCACAGTGATCGGCCGACGACACCTCGACATACTTCGGATTCCTCTCAGCAGCCTACGACCTCCGCCTCCGACAACAACGCTCAACGCGGATGGCTCTGCAATGGCTCCTGCTTTGGGGACGTTTCATGCACAACTCACCATCAGCAAACGTTCCTGTTCTGCCACAATCCAAGTCCGCGAGGGTGTTCAGACGCCGCTTCTGTCCAAACGCCACTGTCAAGAATTGGCCATCATCTCAGCGAAATTCCCCAAGCCAATTCTACAGGTGAAACATATCTACAGGTGTAAGGAGCTACCCTTCACAGCCACCACGTCACCTGCACAAGCCAAGGAGTTCTTTCTTCGAGAGTTCAAGGACGTTTTGGTCTCCAAGGAGGATCTCCAGACAGCTCCACTCAAGCCTATGAAGGGTCCCCCAATGCGGATCCACCTCAAGGACGATGCCGTGCCTTTTGCCAACTACACCCCGCGGCAGATCCCCTTTGCTTTCAGGGACAAAGTTAAACAGGAGCTGGACTCGCTAGTGGCACAAGGTATCATTAAACCGGCCGGCGATGAACCTTCAGAGTGGTGCCACCCCCTCGTCGTCGTCGCCAAGCCCAACGCCAAAGTTTGCCTCACCGTAGACCTCACCAAGCTCAACTGCCAAGTTTCCCGCCCAGCCCACCCCTCACCGACGCCTTTCGAAGCGATCCGCAGTGTGGCCCCGCAGGCGAAATTCTTCACGACGGCAGACGCCCTGAGTGGATATTGGCAAATGGAACTTGCGGAGGACGACCAGCATCTCACAACTTTCATCACTCCTTATGGCCGTTTCCAACACTGTAGAGGTCCAATGGGTTTCGCTGCGACAGGTGACGCCTTCTGCCTTCGCGGTGATAGGGCCCTCCAAGGGGTGCAAAATTGTGCCAAGGTTGTCGACGACGTGCTGCTCTACGACAAGGACTTCAACACACATCTTCAGCGTATCCATGAAGTGCTCATACGGTGCCGCGACAGTGGGATCACACTCAACAAGGACAAGTTCGTGGTCGCCGCACCCAGTGTGAACTTCTGTGGGTACACGCTCTCAGGTGAGGGCATCTCGGCTGACCCTGGCAAAGTCGGAGCGATCAAGGACTTCCCGACACCAGCCAACATCACCGACCTTCGCTCCTTCATGGGTTTGGTGAACCAGCTGGCGGAGTTCACCCCCGACATCGCCACTGCCGCTCAGCCCCTGCGCCCCCTGATGAGCCCGAAGAGGTCGTTTATGTGGACCGCTGACCATGATGAGGCTTTCCGCCGGGTCAAGGCTGCCCTGCTCAGTCCACCCGTCCTGGCTCCAATCGACCCTTCCCTACCAGTGATTCTACAAACTGATGCGTCCCGCCTTAACGGTATTGGATACGCCCTCCTACAGGATCATGGCAACAACCGTCTCCGCTTAGTTCAGTGTGGCTCGAGGTTCCTAAGCGACCCCGAGTCCCGCTATGCCACCATTGAGCTGGAGATGCTAGCCGTGGTCTGGGCCATGTCCAAGTGCAAGTTCTACCTCATCGGACTGCAACACTTCACCCTCATGACGAACCATCGCCCCCTCATCCCCATCTTCAACAACTACACCCTTGATGCGTTTGAAAATCCCCGCCTCCAACGTCTGAAGGAGAAAGTCGCACCTTACCTCTTCACAGCCGTCTGGCGTGCTGGCAGGATGCTCTGCATTCCTGATGCGTTGTCACGGGCCCCTGTCAGCCACCCGACGCCAGAGGATGAGTTAGCATGTGCCGACGCCACGGTTCACCTCAGGTCCCTCGTGACTGTCAATGCCGCCGCCACCGACGTCAACTCTCCTTCACAGGACGCAGACAGGGTTCTCCAGGAACTCCGAGACGCAGCCAGAGCGGATACTGTGTACATCCGCCTGCGTGAGTGCGTTACTTCGGGTTTCCCCACCAACCGCTACGACCTGCACAACTCTCTACTCCCATTCTGGAAACTCCGAGACTACCTGTCAGCAGATGGTGAACTCGTCCTGTACGGAGCGGGGGTTGTGGTTCCTGAAGCCCTCCGCCGCTGCACCTTGGCTCGCCTGCATGATAGTCACAGAGGCGTGGAGGCCACTAAGCGTAGGGCGCGACAGGCTGTCTTTTGGCCTGGCATCAACTCGGACATCGCCAATACAGTTCAAGCTTGTGAGCCGTGTCAGGTCTTACAGCCTAGTCAGCAGCAGGAACCCATGATCAACGACGACAACTCAACTAGGCCTTTCGAGTCTGTTTCAGCCGACTTCTTCGCTGTGGCGGGGAAATCCTTCCTCGTCATAACACACCGACTCTCAGGCTGGCCCGTTGTCGTACCCTGCAAAGGAGATACTACCGCTTCAAACTCCATCAGGATCTTCTGCCGCTATTTCAGGGAAGTTGGTGTACCCCTCCGCCTACGTACAGATGGAGGCCCACAGTTTACCAGCCGTGAGTTCCGGGACTTCATGGAGCGTTGGGGAGTCAATCACTTGGTCTCTTCCCCACACTACCCACAATCCAACGGTCATGCCGAGTCTGCCGTCAAGTCCGTCAAACACCTCATACTGAAGACGGCTCCCTCCGGCAACATCGACTGTGAGGACTTTGACCGTGGACTGTTGGAGCTCCGCAACACCCCGAACTTCACAGGCCGCTCCCCGGCACAAATCTTGTATGGCCACCCACTACGGTCTTGTGTCCCTGCTCACCCCCAGTCCTTTGCAGCAGAGTGGCAAGCCAAGGCCGAGAACTGTGACCGCCGTGCAGCCGCCCACACTGCGCTGGTGCAGAGAAACTATGACCAGCACGCACGCCCCCTTCCCAGGTTGAGAGTCGGCACCACAGTGCGGATCCAAGACCCGACTTCTCACCGCTGGGACAAGGTTGGGGTCGTCATGGGCTGCGGCAGGTCCAGGGATTATGAGGTTCGTCTCCCCAGTGGTAAGATATATTGGCGGAACCGTCGCTTCCTCCGCCCAGTGAATTCCCCTGGTGTTGAACCCCTCCCCCATAACCCTGAGATCCCTGTGTCTTGCACGGACCCAGAAAGAGAGTCCTTCACTTCCCCCATGGCCCCACGTAGGTCTGAAAGGCTCCTAAAAAAAGAGTCAGCTCGACAACGTCTTGCGAGCTTGAAGGGGGAGGGAGGTGTTGATATAGGTTAAGTGCACACACAACATATATACAGAGTGTACACATGCCTTAATCATATTGCAACATACACACATGTACTTTCAGGGCAATATTATCATTGTTTAATATCCCATGATAATATACCGTACTCTGTAGTATCGGCAGCGTTGCACCAAATATATCCGGCACCGCTGCACATGTTTTCATCAGTAACATCCGGTCGGCACTCAGCATAGCAGTGCCACCCCAGCTCTGTATACCTTTGGCTAATAAGAACCTATAAACTTATCTCTGGACTTTTATTCTACATCCTTGTGCAAGAAAGGATTATCAAGGTTGTTGTAGCTTTACATGACAACCATACAGTTAGGTTCATGCTGAACCTAGGACCCAGATCACATGTTGGCCAGGAACAACTTCAGTCACTAGGTATGCTCAATGTCTCTGACAGGGCCAAACAAATCAGGCTCACTAATGCCTTCAACATTTTCTATGACAGAGCTCCAGAGTATCTAAAGAGTGATTTTGTTAAAGCATAATTATGAGAGGAGTGGACATAATACAAGAAACAGGATGTTAAATATTAAGGTCCCGAGAATCCAAGGACAGGGTAAGCAAACATTCTTCTTCACTGCCATCAAAAACTGGAACGACCTACCCCAGTCAGTCCGTGAAAAGAGAACACTGTATTCCTTCAGACGTAGCCTGAAGGAACACCTGAACTGGACAGCTGCGAGAAGGGAGCACCAAGCTTATGTCTACTACTTGTTACGATCCAGGTTCTCAAAGACACAGGGCTCTTCAACATTAGACTAGATAATGGCAAAATGCAACAACGGTAACACTAGATCCAACCCCTGCCTTAAACACTGGAAAGCAAAACACCATTACCGCCCTGAGTCGTGCCTGGACAACGAGGTATCCTATGACTCGGTAACTGGTGCACACACACTAGGCTGACGCTTGATGAAACAGCCTATTCTCAAACAGTAAAAGATTACTCGATTAGGTTACACAAAGAAAAGATAGTTAACGTGATTAATTAACGTTACGGTAGATACTCAAATAACTGGCACTCCTGTATTAAAGAAAGTGCAATGCTAGTCCTGCAACATCAACTGGAAACTTCTGAAATAAGTCTGATGCTGGGAAGATGTTCGTAAAGAATCTTGAACAATTATAATGCAGAATAAGGGTCACAATAAATGCTAGGACATATAGTAATAATAGGCAGGTGAATAATAAAGACTGCACAAAGGTAGTAATGCTCGACAACTAAAGAAATACTTCGTGACACAACGCAACAGCCTACTAGGGTTGTGCAACTCAACAACAACCTCGGCTCAAAAGTGCAGTGAATAATAATGTTGCATACATATAATAATGGGGGCTTATCTCTAACCAGTGTCTGCTCAGTTAATAAAGTCTAGCTGGGGTATCAAGGCAGGGCAACAATGGGCGAGCATGCGGCTCGTAGCCTAACGTTGTCCGAAGGTGGTATAATGAAGATTACGTTATATGACGGGGATGCTCTCTTGATAAATCTAGGTCTCTAGTATCTAGTTCTATCCTGGCGATCCCTCAGAAGTCAACACAAAGAGGCAGCACTATGTTGTGAGGGATAGGCTATGGCCCTCTCACACCACAGTGCTGTGCTCGCAAGGTAAACCCACCCGAAGACAACTTAGGCTCCCACAGTACCTGTCGATGTCGTGCAGGGCTTAGCTAACACTGCACACATCGGAGACAACGACACAGTAACCTTACCCCTAGTCTAGCTTTAAATAACCCAGCAGAATCACTCAACACCTTGCCAGGGAGACATATACTGGTCTACAACCTTCCCGAGAGAGGACACACACGGAAAAGTCCGTCTCTCCAAACCTCATTAAAGCCTAATACATAGAAATATCTGAGAGCTTCGCGTACAATACGACTGGCCGACGGTGAACGTCTATGCTGAAACCAGAAGGGATGTTGAGTTTAATAAAGATTAGAGAATGAGAAAGGAGAAGTCGAGAGAGAGAAATAGTATGCAAAGTAGCGAGTATGGGGGACAGAATTGCAAAGGATGTAGACGATACGCGTGTCAGGCAAGCTCTGAGCTTGGTAAAAAACATGAGGCCGCGACGGGAAGGGACTAGTTGACCACCCGGCCGCCAACGCCGTCAGCGCCCAAGCGAGCCGCGTCATGGCTCAGCCCCCGCTGCCAGGTGTACTCCCTCACCCTCTCTCGCTCGCCTCCCACACAAGCAACATTTATATTATAGCGAATATAAAATATAAGGCGCGGTCACAGACCAAAACAAAGATCATTTCTAGACTGTCTGTGGCAACACGACACTAATGAAATAAAGCAGATCATTCTAGGACAGCTGTAGCATATCCCCCCATCCTGGCGAGCGCTAGCGAGCTGCAATGCCCCACGCAACCATTCTGCCAGCGCCGGGAGTCATCACACCCCCCCCAAGATATGGGACACTCAACCATTAGCCCATATCTGAACAGGCAGAATGTCGCTAGAATCTGCCACTCCTAACCACTCTGCCACTCATGGAATGCAAGCTCAGTCTCCTCAAAAAAAAAATACAACAACATTGATATATATAAAAACAAATCTTATTACCCTTCCCAAACATAATACATTAATTCATAACATTGTGCTCCCAGAGCGAGCTTTAAGAAGCACAGCCTACTGAGGGAAAATCATCTGCCCTCAGTACTCAGCTACAATATTATCTTAAAATTAATTATCAAAAAGAAAGAGTTTTTATTTAATTTTTCATATTTTATTTTAATGTTGTTTTTGGCGGCTACTATAGATGTAGCCTAACTTTCTTCTAATCAAAGCCAACAACTCCTGCCCTGCGACCCTACGCTGATGCTACACACGCGAGCCAACAAGCACCAGCGCAAAAATACACCGCGAGCCAAGACAGGAGGCTATACCAACATTCTGTGGTAGCCTACCCCCGGATCCTCCACCCGCGACAAACAGTCCGCAATCACATTCTCACAACCGGCAATATGGCGAATGTCTAAGTTGTACTCTTGCAACATGAGCGACCATCTGGTCAGCCTCATATTCCGGTTGTGGAATTGAATGAGGAATTTAAGCGGGTGGTGGTCGGTATACACTATCACGACTGGCCCATAGGCAGGAACATAGACCTCAAAGTGTCTGAGCGCTAACACGATGGCCAGCAGTTCCTTTTCAACAACCGAATAGTTTTTCTGTGCTGAATTAAATTTCTTTGAAAAGAAACTGACTGGATGCTCAAGACCTTCCTCGTCTGTCTGCAAAAGTACGGCACCAGCCCCTACTCCGCTGGCATCAGTCGCCAACTGAAATGGTCGTTCAAAGTCCGGGGCCCTGAGGATAGGGTGAGTGCATAAAAGGTGTTTAACTACTCGAAACGCCTGCTCACACTCAGGTGCCCAGCGGAACTTTTTATCTTTAGCTAGTAGATCTGTCAAAGGAGCTAACACAGTAGAATAACCTCTTATAAAGCTGCGGTAATACCCAATCATGCCCAAAAATCTCATGATCTGCCGCTTGGTGGTCGGCCTGGGGAACAAGTCGATAGCCTGTATCTTCTGTTGGGGCGGGCTCACCTGCCCTAACCCAACCACAAACCCCAGATACTGCACCGTGGCTTGCACAAAGTCACACTTGCCCAGATTAACCACCAAGCCTGCTTTACTAAGTTGACTAAATAAGGCTTCTATGTGCTCACAGTGACTTTGGAAATCGTTGTCATAAATGATCACGTCATCAAGGTAGACAGTACAGTTTGGGATGTCTGCTACGATGTCGTTCATTAAGCTCTGGAAAGTGGCCGGTGCATTTTTCAGACCATATGGCATCACGTTGCAACGGTAAGTACTGCCATCCACCACAAACCCGCACACCTCTTTAGCCCGCTCAGACAGTGGTACTTGCCAGTAGCCTTTGACGAGGTCTACCTTGGTCAAGTACCTTGCTTTCCCGATCTTATCCACACTGTCATCCACCCGGGGAAGAGGATATGCGTTGGTGGGGGTCAACCCGTTCAACCGCCTAAAGTCAATGCAGAACCGAACTTTTCCATCAGGTTTGGGCTGCAGAGTGACAGGAGAAGTCCACCGTACTGCCCCCTTCTCGATCAAGCCTCTCGCCAGCATATACTCCAGCTCATCCCTGAGCGCTGGGAGTTTAATGGGTGGCACCCGATAAGGTATCGACTTGAAGGGGGGGTGCTCTCCTACATCGACGTCATGCACCGCTTGAGTAGTGAGGCCTGGGTGCTCGGCAAATACAGTGGGGTATGAATCGAACAGGCGCTGCACTGCCACCTGCTGTTCCTCCGGCAGGTGCGCCAGAGCATCATGCGCACATTGGCTCGAATTCCCCGCCCACTGATCAGCCGAGACATGACAATCCCAGTTATCATCCACCTGGTCATTGCTGCCCCCCTCTCCTTCTCCACCATGACCGCAGCAGGTCAACACAGGGACAGCTAGTGACTCAGGTGGGCGCCCCACATACTCCTTCAACAAATTAATGTGGCATAGTTGGTTACGCTTCTTCCGGTCTGGAGTGGCAACGAGGTAATCCAGATCGGAGATCTTCGACACCACCCGATAAGGCCCAGCGTACTTGGCAGCCAGAGGATGACCTGCCAAAGGCAACAGGACCAACACCTCTTGACCTACCTGAAACTCCCGGAGTTTCGCCTTAGTATCGTACCTGTCCTTCATACGGGCCTGCGAACTCACCAAATTACGCCCGGCCAGCTCCAGACTTCTAAGCATTCTCTCTCTGCTCTCGAGGACGTATCTCAACATAGAACATGGCACAGCGGTACCCTCCCAAATCTCCTTCACCATGTGGAGAGGGCCCCTCATCCGATGCCCGAAAACAAGCTCATTCGGACTGAAACCGAGACTCTCTCCTGGTACTTCTCTTGCCGCGAACAAAACATACGGCAGATCAAGGTCCCAATCCTTTCCGTTCTCTGCGCAATAACATAGAAGCATGCTTTTCAGCGTGGCGTGCCACCTCTCCAACACCCCTTGACTCTCCGGGTGATATGCAGAAGAGACGACAGTGCTGATGCCATGCTGAATCATAGTTTGTTTGAACAGATTAGATATAAAATTAGAGCCTTGGTCCGATTGCACCTCTTGCGGGTAACCATACCGCGAGCAATACAAGAGCAGGTTCCGGACAACAGTTTTCGCCGTGCCATTTCTCATTGGATATGCATCAGGATAACGAGTGGCCACATCCATGATAGTTAATAGAAATTTATTACCGGCACTAGTAGGGGGTAGGGGTCCGACCATATCAATGATGACCTTACTGAAGGGCGGTCCACTGACAGGAATGGGGTGCAACGGGGCTCTCGGAATTGTTTGGTTAGGTTTTCCATGACTCTGGCACGTATGACACCTTGCTATCCAGGTTACCACCTGCCCCTTCAACCCCGGCCACCAAAACAATTTTTCTAAAGGCGCCACCGTTTTTCTCACCCCTAGATGTCCTGCCAGAGGTATGTCATGCGCCAACCTCAGTAGGCTATCCCTGCACTCCCGTGGCACCACCAACTGGTCCACAACTCCAGACCCCTCTTGCCAACTACGTTTAGGGTCTTGAAAACGCCTATAGAGGATGCCTTCTAAATAAAAAAAATCTCCTGGCTGTGCATCGCCGTCCTCGTCGAGCTCTACAGCTCCATTAGCACACGTTTGGAGCTCAGGGTCCTCTAGTTGCAACCGACGTATATCTGAGGGTGCCAAGCGATCTAACTGCTCCTGGAGCAATGCATGACCTTCCCCGATACTGGGCTGCTCCCTCTGTCTCTCTCGATGTACATAACGTTGCTGTCGTGGAGACTCGTCATGCCCAGCCTCGTCACTCTCGATGACAGGCCCAGGGGCCACTCCAGAATTAAGTAATGGTGCTAATACTGAATCACCCAGGAGAGCCGCCGAGTCAAAACTCTTAAAACCAACTCCAGCTTTAGCCTCCGCCTGTTGATCGTTCCTCCGCTGGTCTGAAGACGGAGGACTAGGCTGTGACACTTTAGCTGCCCGAGCTCGGGTGACAACACACGCCATGGGTTGTGTCTGGCACCGCTCGACCCACTCTTGCTCTTCCCTACTCACGTCGGCCGGCCTCTCGGCAACGACTAAGGGTAGAACCTCAGAAGCGGGCATTGCAAAGTCGTTGCCGAGAAGAAGGTCGACGCCCTCCACTGGCAGTTTATCCACAATCCCGACATCCACTTCACGTGCCACACCATCCACCTCCAACTCCAACCGCACCAGCGGGTATGACCGAGTTGCATTAATACCCTGCACCACCACCACCCGAGCCGCGTTTATAGGGTAGCCAGTCAAGTTTTTCATCAGAGTCTGGGAAGCACCTGTATCGCGCAAGACCTCTACTCCATGCTTGCGCCCCGCCCACATCACACAACCCCGCCCTCTATGGTCGCAAAAAACATCCTGAGCAGGGTTCGAGCCTCCCAGGTGCTTCTGCATTGGCTGTGCCTCAGCCTCTGACGAACTGCCCCGGGCAAACTCAGATGACTTCGGAGACACACCAATGTTGCAGGCCAAAGACACAGCTGCTGTAGGTGGTTTGCTAGGACAGACTCTTGCAAAGAGCCCCTTTTTATGACAATTATAACACTCCAACTCCCCTTTGGGCTTCCCTTGGTACTGGGAAGGGCCCGGCCCCTTCTTAAATGGGACGGTGCTAGTCTTGTGGTCAGTCTTGGTATCATGGCTCTTGTACTTGTTTGCATAAGGTATATCACTAACTCGGGGAGGTGGGGCGTCACGCCCCTTGTTACTTGCCTCACTACGCTGGGCAGACCCGCACCCACGAATTAGTGATAGCTGGAGGTCAGCCATCTCAGCTGCCTCCTGTAGAGTTTTTGGTTGCTTTTCTTTAAGGTTTAACGTCAGGTCGCCGCCCGTGCATTTGAAAAACTGCTCTAAAAGCACCAACTGTTTAATGTCGTCAAACGTAGTAGCTTTCTCCGACCTCAGCCAATTCCCAAAAGCATCGGACAGCTCCCGACCCTTGGTAACACCCCGGAACTTCAACCTGTACGTCTCTGGTTGTAGTTCGTATGCTCTCAGGACAGCCTCCTTGAGTTCCTCATAGATAATACAAGACTCTATAGGCAATGCATCGTAGGCTTTAAGACCCTTGCCTATTAATCTAGAGGATACAAGTGCTGCCCATTTACTCTCTGGCCACTGGTGTTCCTGGCACTTCTTCTCAAAGCGTGTGAAAAATTCTGTTACACCACTCTCATCAAACACCGGAACCAGTTTCAATAAGTGCGAGAGAGACTGCTCATGAACACGATTACCAGCCCCAAGTCGCTGTCCCGTTGTCTCTACTCGCGACTTCTCTACGTCCATGTCGGCACAGTACCTAGTCGACTCCAAATCAGCTTGGATTTTTGCTAGCTCTATGTGCTGCTGACTGATAGTTTTTATCTCTTCTATCTTGGCTAATTCTAATTGCTGCTGATGCTGAAGCTTAGCTAATTCGAGCTTAAACAATAATTCTGGAGATAACCCTTGAGGAGGTGAAGGTGCTACAATGTTTGAAATTACCGGTGGTCCCCCCAGGGGCAACCCACCCTGCCAGTCACCACCCAACTGCGGAAGCGTACCCGGGGTCGGCAAACTACTGGGATGGCTGGGAGTCGAGTGTAGGGGAAGCATGGCCGAAGGGCTCTGAGCACTCAACCCATCTCGCTCACCAGTCACCCTGCCCAGTACACACGTTATCAAGTTATCCTTGGTCATGCTGCTAGTAACCGCATGACCGATAGCTGTGGCCAGGCATTGAAGACCGTACCGATCTATACCCTCCAACCGCTCGGCAGTAACAGGCCATTGCAAAAATATCCTAGCATCCTTCTCACAGTTCACCCGATTAACCCTTTCATCATGCTGCTGTTCCTCAGTTTCGACATTACGTACTGTGTCTCCATTCTCCTCTGACCCGGTATAAGACATGATGCTCACAAAAATTTCTCACCACAATATTCAGAAAAGAAGTACCCCAAACTCTTATGTAGCACTATTCACTTGCCAAAAATGTCTGAAGACTCTCAAGTGCTATACTACTTTGCCAAACAAAAATTAACGTGCCCACTATATTCCTCAATAAAACAAATGACCACAACAATCCTGCAATTATCTCTTAGTTCACAAGATCCTGAGCTAGGTCGCCATTTGTTACGATCCAGGTTCTCAAAGACACAGGGCTCTTCAACATTGGACTAGATAATGGCAAAATGCAACAACGGTAACACTAGATCCAACCCCTGCCTTAAACACTGGAAAACAAAACACCATTACCGCCCTGAGTCGTGCCTGGACAACGAGGTATCCTATGACTCGGTAACTGGTGCACACACACTAGGCTGATGCTTGATGAAACAGCCTATTCTCAAACAGTAAAAGATTACTCGATTAGGTTACACAAAGAAAAGATAGTTAACGTGATTAATTAACGTTACGGTAGATACTCAAATAACTGGCACTCCTGTATTAAAGAAAGTGCAATGCTAGTCCTGCAACATCAACTGGAAACTTCTGAAATAAGTCTGATGCTGGGAAGATGTTCGTAAAGAATCTTGAACAATTATAATGCAGAATACGGGTCACAATAAATGCTAGGACATATAGTAATAATAGGCAGGCGAATAATAAAGACTGCGCAAAGGTAGTAATGCTCGACAACTATAGAAATGCTTCGTGACACAACGCAACAGCCTACTAGGGTTGTGCAACTCAACAACAACCTCGGCTCAAAAGTGCAGTGAATAATAATGTTGCATACATATAATAATGGGGGCTTATCTCTAACCAGTGTCTGCTCAGTTAATAAAGTCTAGCTGGGGTATCAAGGCTGGGCAACAATGGGCGAGCATGCAGCTCGTAGCCTAACGTTGTCCGAAGGTGGTATAATGAAGATTACGTTATATGACGGGGATGCTCTCTTGATAAATCTAGGTCTCTAGTACCTAGTTCTATCCTGGCGATCCCTCAGAAGTCAACACAAAGAGGCAGCACTATGTTGTGAGGGATAGGCTATGGCCCTCTCACACCACAGCGCTGTGCTCGCAAGGTAAACCCACCCGAAGACAACTTAGGCTCCCACAGTACCTGTCGATGTCGTGCAGGGCTTAGCTAACACTGCACACATCGGAGACAACGACACAGTAACCTTACCCCTAGTCTAGCTTTAAATAACCCAGCAGAATCACTCAACACCTTGCCAGGGAGACATATACCGGTCTACAACCTTCCCGAGAGAGGACACACACAGAAAAGTCCGTCTCTCCAAACCTCATTAAAGCCTAATACATAGAAATATCTGAGAGCTTCGCGTACAATACGACTGGCCGACGGTGAACGTCTATGCTGAAACCAGAAGGGATGTTGAGTTTAATAAAGATTAGAGAATGAGAAAGGAGAAGTCGAGAGAGAGAAATAGTATGCAAAGTAGCGAGTATGGGGGACAGAATTGCAAAGGATGTAGACGATACGCGTGTCAGGCAAGCTCTGAGCTTGGTAAAAAACATGAGGCCGCGACGGGAAGGGACTAGTTGACCACCCGGCCGCCAACGCCGTCAGCGCCCAAGCGAGCCACGTCATAGCTCAGCCCCCGCTGCCAGGTGTACTCCCTCACCCTCTCTCGCTCGCCTCCCACACAAGCAACATTTATATTATAGCGAATATAAAATATAAGGCGCGGTCACAGACCAAAACAAATATCATTTCTAGACTGTCTGTGGCAACACGACACTAATGAAATAAAGCAGATCATTCTAGGACAACTGTAGCCTATCCCCCCATCCTGGCGAGCGCTAGCGAGCTGCAATGCCCCACGCAACCATTCTGCCAGCGCCGGGAGGCGTCACATACTAAATACGACATAAGAGATAGGCAAACCAAACTGAAATGATTACTGATTACGGACTACTAATATTTACTATAGGATGTAAGGTATCTTAAAATAACCCCCTAGAAATACTTTCTCTAAACTTTCTAAAGTATCTATTTCTTTTATCCTCCCCTTTTCCCCAGCTAACCTAATCCCACAAGGACCCCAATGGAAATACGCCTAACGGCCTTATTGGGCTATCCTTAGTTGGAATTATGCAAAGCTGGTACATGTCATATTTGTAACATACTACTTGGTACCAACTCTGTAAATTGCTAACTGAATAAATATTATTATTATTGTTATTATTATTATTATTATTATTATTACCGACAATTTCTTATCACGACCTCTCTCTCCCCTGCCACCACTATCTACCACAATCCCCTACCACCATTCCTGTCACCATTATCACCAAAACTACCACCACCTCCGCTACCAGAATTACAACTGTCACTCACTAAATAAAGTAGGTGTGCAGTTTTTGCATTACTAAAAAAAAAAAAAAAAAAAAAAAAAAAAAAAACGAACTCTGCAACCTAGAATTCTGCAAGTAGTATTGATTCTCTTAGGTAAAATCGGTTTATATACAGTATATATATATATGGAGGTAAAATCACAAATACGTGTGATCAAATTGTGTAGTAAAACTCGCTAGGAAAATTGAAACAATGGAACACCAAGCTTTCGTCTATTCTCTCAAGACATCTTCAGGGTAATACAAGAAAACAGGGGGAGAGTGAGGCTTAAATACCCGTCCTAAATCATCTGTGAGTTGCTATCTAGCATATAAATACAAACAGTGTTGCCAGCCTACTGCCTGTTGCAACAGGCAGTAGGCTGGCAACACTTTTTGTATTTATATGCTAGTTAGCAACTCACAGATGATTTAGGACGGGTATTTAAGCCTCACTCTCCCCCTGTTTTCTTGTATTACCCTGAAGATGTCTTGAGAGAATAGACGAAAGCTTGGTGTTCCATTGTTTCAATTTTCCTAGCGAGTTTTACTATATACTGTATATATATATATATATATATATATATATATATATATATATATATATATATATATATAATTACATATATGATCACTTTGAATCTTAACCATTGGAATATTTATCTATAATATGTTCAGCATAACACTATTTTGTAGCATTTTGAATATGGTGTAATTCAAATTTAAAATATATATAAGAAAGAAATAGTGACCATAATCAGCGACCTTCACCATATACCTTGACCTTTGAATAACAAAAACAACAAATTTGGACAATCGTTGCATTGACCAACCGAATTTGCCAGCGAAATTTGGTGACGATACGTAACCCGGTCAGTACATTTCTGTCGGTTTCATTTCATACTGGATATTAACACAATTTTATTTAGTTTATGAAGGGCCTCCATAAAATTAGCAGGCTTTTAACTATCTTACCTACCTTTTTTACTACCTTTACTACCTTTTTTACTACCACAGATCATTCATAAGCTCAACAACATCATCTAATTATAGATAGCATACAATAAAAAAGACGTCACCGGTACACAAAGAGTTAACAAGTCTAGGAAGAGTTTAAAACAAATTATTAACACTCTTCTTTTGTTCTTTGACCTTGACCTTTAACCTTAAGTATTATGATATATATATATATACCGTATATATATATATATAAGATTGAAATATGAGTTATTTAAGTAAAATGCAACTAACAGTCGTCAGCTTATCGAAAATTGAGTATTTTTATGATGAAGGTTAACTTATGACCTTGGCCTGTGACCTTGACCTTTATATAGGATTATATTTTCGCTTGCTTTGATGTAACCCTAGAAAATCAAATAAGTGTGTCAAATTTCATTAAAGATCATCCGTTAGTTTCAGAGGTATTAAAGGAATAGTTGACCTTGACCTTTAAACTTCATCTTGCCCTTCATGATGTCTGAAAATTTAACATTTTAATTTTCCCTTAAAGCACAACTGTCTCAACGAATTTTGTAAAGTTTGCATGAAAAGTAAAGAAATTAGCATAATGACCTTATATTTGACCTTGACCTTTCATATGGATTGAATAGTTTCTTGTATGACCTTGGCCTAGGTATTCCGAATATTCATGGAAAGCCTAGTGATAATCTAACAGTTATTATAAGAAATAGTACAAAACTTATTTTGAATTTTGACCTTGACCTTTGACCTTATCCTTTAGAATATTTATCTAAAATTAGGTCAATAATATAGCGAGGTTACCAGTAACTTGTATTGTGAAAATGAAGAAATTTGAGTAAAAACTAAAACACATGAAATATTGACCTTATTTTTAACCTTTACCTTTGACCTTAAATTTTTAGTTAAATTGAAAATTTCTTTTTGACTGACCTTCGCATTGATCAAATGTATATACCTGTGAAATTTGGTGAAAATTCATTGAACGGTCTAGGAGGAGTTACCGGACAGACGACGACCGACAAGCTGATTGGTGGTGCACAGTATACGGGCGGGATCTGTGTGTGCGATACAACTCTGCTTCGCTGAGTTGATAACGAAACGAGTTCCTTTCTGTTCTGTGCTGTGACAAATTATGGGTCGAAGGAAGGTATGAAAAGGGTAATTAAAGTGTCCATAAAAATATATTATCTAAACGAATTGTTATGCGTGGTTGTAATCCAACTCGGTTGGTATTGTGTTCTCATAAGCTCCTTATTTGGGTAACTTAGAACGTAATCCTGCCCGACAGGAAAATAGCTAGTATTAATATATATATTACTAGATCACTTAAATCACACCCAAAGACAATAAATACACACGATATGGTTCACAAGTTTTATATCTTAATAGCTAGATACAGGTGGGGCACATCATATAATTAGCTATAGAGCATAACATCAATGGCAGAATTTTGTGACTGGGAATAAGTTAAATAAGCTTTACTTATTCATGAATAATGGCGTCACTCACAGAGTATCAAAATCAATATACAACATAATACCTAAAAGAATTATGACAATATCACAAATGTAATTAAGTATGACAAAGAGAGGAATCTCGCAGCGTAAATATGGGCAGCTGATATCGCAGGGACAAACAGGTGAGGTAGTGCAGCTGGTGGCTTAGGGTCACGTGACCAGGTAGGACTGGGATCAAAGTATCCGCGGCTGGGTCTAGATTAAAGTTCCTGCGACGTATACTTGGATATCTTAACAATATGGAATATTTAGTCTAGGATGGATAGACACGAATTTGACATTAATCCTAGAGAGATGGTAATTTAAATTTCAAATATATGATCAAAACAAAAGGGTGAATTATTGTACATGGGTCTAGGAAAAATAATTTAAGTCAGTAAATGTGACTTAACGAACAATACAAAGGAATTTCAATTTCACAGAACATGTAGTCAATAAATCATAACCTAAAAGGTTATGAACACATCGGGTCTAAATAAATATTCAACGCACTGGAAATAAAATAGAAACACCTCAAGGTGGGTGAAATTAATTATATATTATCAACTGATATCACAGAACGAGTAGTGAATCGAAAAGCAGCCAGAATAATAGGCTATGAACACAGTTGGGTATAATAGAAATTCCCAATATAAGTTTGAATATTATTCACCGTATAACGTGGTGGACCGAATTATTCACAAATTTAGATAGAAATTAAATGACTCAGAATCAATGAATAAGGTACTCGAATGTACTTTTTTACTGATTAATAAGGGGAATGAATTTCTGTTTATAGGTAATTATATCTGGGATGGACCTAGAGACATCCGTAACTTGGAATTATATTAATTTGTGAATAGGTATAAGAATGACCCTCTCTTTGAACACTTCACTACGCACGTATATATAGACTGATAATACACATATGAAATAAGTTGTTCATAAAAGGTTTAAATATGATGTTTTATATATGTCTAGGTGGAGCCTATATATATAATATTATGCGGAATATAAAGGAGTTATACCCAGAGTATTATATATATTAACTCCTTCAGACATATTATGTTCCAGTAAGTCCACGGAGGCGGGCGCCGGTATCATTGCCACTGCACCACACAACTGTCAAAACCACACTGCTGGCCGTTAGAATTGTCGGAGTAACCTGGGGTTGCTACCAACCGACAGATCTTCATCTAACTTACCGGACTTACTGAGCTCCATATGACGCTAGTGCGTCATATGGACTTATTGGAGAGGCATGTAGATAAGTCCATATGACGCGATCGCGTCATATGAGTTTTTGGTCATAAGTTCCATATGACGCGATCGCGTCATATTGTTCGCAAGGAGTTAATCACGGGTAAGATGTATATAACGGCTTTCACAAATATGAATAAAGTTAATGGATGAGGGACCAAAGGGTCCTCGATAATTACTATGAATTGGTGACTACTAATATCTTACTATACTCCGACTGCGGAAACATAAACATAACCCAGTTGGTAGGGCCGAAACTTGAAACACTGTTTTTACCCTCGCTATCAGGTGATAAGTTGAGAATGCGGTGATAAACCATTTGCTCTCCTCTGCTCTCTCTCGTCTCTCTCCTCTCTCGCTCTCTCTCTGGGAGATGAATACTACTTAATTATTAACGTGATTTTCATATACCCTAAATCTATATATATAATGTCTTAATTATAAAATAAACTATTGGTCAAAATATTCTGTGTGGCAGACTTTAAAGTGTTTGCTTTATTGTAAGGTTTTCTGTAATCA